>CM027571.2:19148209-19390196 GCA_015852605.2 Populus deltoides | reverse complement strand
ATGGTTCGTCAAAATCTTTCAACAGATCAAAAAACCTTGCTTTGCATCGTATTAGGTTCTTCATCTCACGATTGGACATTCCACCGACATTTACGTTCACTCATTCTCATTGCATCCATAACCATGTTCATGTAAGTATTACTGTTGTCATTTCCAACTTCATGCATGTTGCTAGCACTAGAAGTTGACCCAACCACCTTTTCTACCATGCTCTCATTAGGCACAAATAGTTCCCTGTGTGCATACGAACACGGTAATCCTCCATGAACCCTTTGGTTAGAAGATGTATCGTCATAAGATCTTGATACAAAAACTTTTTTATTTTTACACTTCTGCGCATGAACACCTAATACCGCCATCGGTAAAATTCCTCGGGATAAATGTTGCAAAATTAATAAAACCACGAACCCCTATGATTGCACGCAACACATGTGATGTGCCAGTGAATGATTCAAAAATTGGCAACAATGAATCGGCGAAAATGGATGAAGGATGGGTCCGGTTGTGTTGTCTTTCTTTTTTGGTGTTTAGGCTTGGATTATAGTGATTTTAAAGTAAATAAGATGGGGGATAGACTAGAATGATACTTTGATAAGTTGATCTGGATGCCACAAAGATCAATCTAGGATTTCGAATCCACACTCTTTGTGATTGAAGAGTGATAAGTCGGTAGGGTTCTTCACAAAATCAATTAGGAAGAACAACTTCGTAATTCCGTGAATTAAGTTTCAAATATTGGCCAAAAGTCCTTTATTACATATTCGATACTATATTTATAAGCTGGAACATCCCTCCAAAGTTAGGAAAAGTTCAACATGGCAGAAGTCAAGCCCAAAAAATAGACTTTGACAAACTAACCTAGACAAATTAACTAGCACACGTTTTTTTGACCTTTTTTAACATAAACAGACCAAATTTAAAACAATCATATCTTCTTACACAAAAGTCCAATGCAATCATGGTTGGACAATCTAGAAAGAACATGTTCTAAACTTGAAATCCACCTAGATTAGTCTTGTTTTCACATGTAATGGATGACTTCAAATTCGGGTTCAAATTCATTTCTTTGTTTTGACCATAAACAGGATCAATTCCTTCACTTATTTGCATATCAACCCAAATTCAAGTAGCCCAGCATCAAAAGAACCATTAAGGGCTTTTCCCATCTCCAAGTTTCAATTGTAGGCAAATAAACATCCTTGAACCAATTTCAAACTGATTGTTAATTTTTAACTCCGACGCAGTTTCAATCATTCCAATTTGACTCGTCAAGGCCCTTTGTAGTTGTTTCGCTCTCGCTCTTATCATTGGACCATCTGAATCCTCTTGCATATTAGTTTTAGCTTTACAAGATGGATTATAATTCCCATGATGCACATCAACATTATTCATTAAACGCTTTACGTACTAGGTGGATTTGTAAGTCCAAACGACATTACTAACCATTCATACAAACTATGCTTAGTCTTAAATGTTGTTTTCCACTCATCACCTTCTTTCATCCTAATTTGATGGTACCCATTTTTCAAGTTTATTTTAGAGAAAATACAGGGATCCATGTAACTCATCTAACATGTCATCAAGCCTAGGAATGGGGTGTCTATACTTTACCGTTAAGTTGTTGATGGCTTGGCAATTAACACGCATCCTCCATGTTCCATCCTTCTTCGGCACAAGTAGCACATGTACAAGACACCGGGGCTCATAATCTCACGAATGTAGCCCTTTTCCATCGAGCTCATCAACCTGCCTTTGAAGCTCCTTCGTCTCCTTGGGATTGCTTCTATAGGCTGGTTGGTTCTGAATGAAGCTCCGGGTAGGAAATCAATCGATGCTCTATCCCCCTCAATGGTGGTAATCCGCTAGGAGTATCTTTTTTTTTGGTAAGTTGACGGATATATTAAAAGAAGAATATACAAAAGATTATAAGGGGCATAACCCGATTTACAATGTGCACGAAAACATAAAACAACAAATGGCTACGAGGAAGCCACAAAGCGGACACCTCGACTTAACTAGACTTGTTAGGGATACCAATACAACCCGCTAAATATGAATTTAAGAGTCTATGTTATTGACCCTCCAAGCCCATTGGATCCTTATGTTTTCATCCATTTGGGAGAGCGTTCCTCATCAAATCAAGTTTTCCACGAATGACACATTCTATTTGATCAAAGACCAAATTTGGAGTTCTAGACATTCTTGCAAATATCATTGCATTCCGTTCTTACGGGATATAATACAGCAGAGTCACTTGAAACCCAATTTGATAAAAATTGATGAAACTTTTACCATGCCACGTAATGATTGCCCATCGAATCCATTCCTCCCACCCTTTTCGTCATTCTTGGAATGTCGCATCTGTCTACAAACATGCCACCATATCACTTTAGTATAGGAGCATTCAAAGAACAGTGGTTATAATCCGCTAGGAGTATCGTCGGGAACACATCATCAAACTCCTGCAATAAAGAAATAGCAACACTAGGCACAATATGATCAAGATCATTAGTATTAAAGTAAGTCTCTTTATACACAAGTAAAATCATTGGCTTGTTAGTGAAAAATGCAGATCTGACCTCACCCTCTCTAGCTTAAAAATTGAGTTGTTTCTTTAGTTTTTCCACACAATTCTCATCACCGTTCCTAACTTTCTTCTCTCCCCTTGTCTTTACATCCACTCTCGGCCCGATTTGGGTGTTTTTGAGTTGTGGTCGAATGTTTTGATTTGTTTGGAGTGTTGGCGAATATTTGTTTGTGTTTGGATGAGTGGCCGAATGGGTTGTAGTGGTTTGGGTTCTAGCCCAATCTGATGGTCTTCTCTCCCCTTGTTCCTCACCTTGATTTTCTCTCCCTATCGCCTCATGCTCACTTTTTAGCTTTATTTTATCATCATACACCTGTTTGGGTGTAAGAGGTACATGAGTGATGGTTTTACCATGTTTTACAATGGTATACCTGTTTTTAACCCCATCATGAATTGCCTTCCTATCATATTGTCATGGTCTCCTCAACAAGATGTGACTTGCTTGCATTGGTACCACATCGCACAAAACTTCATCAATGTATTTCCTAATCAAAAATGGAACCACAACTTTGTTTAGTCACTTTCACTTCACCATTATCATTCATCCATTGCAATCTATATGGTTTAGCATGTTACGCACATAAATTCAGTTTACTAACAAGGGTGGTCCTACAAACTTTAACACAGCTTCCACTATCTATAATTAAACCACACACCTTGCTTTGTACATAACAACGCGTATGGAAGATGTTCTCCCTTCGTTGATTAGTTTCATCTTCCTTGACTTCGAACTCGAAGTGTTCATCTTATAACCAAGGACTCTTCAACCGGGAGTGGGCGAAACGAAAAACACGAAATAAAATAGAAGCGAATATTAGCGAAAACAGCTACTTGACTCATAGATAACCCAAATATAATAGAAACAAAAAGATTTGGACAAAACTAAACAATAAGGATCATGTTTTGAAACTTAACGCATATCTAACCTCTTACGTAATTTTTACGTAATAGAATTGAAACCCGGACCAAACGATCTTGAAATAATCGCAAATTCAATATTTAGTATTAATACTAAACAAACAACAAAAATCAATTTATAGGTCGTGCTTTTATTTCTAGGTACCCAAACCCCTTGTATGATTATTTTGCGGCAGAATTGAAACCTCCAATTAAAACCTCAAGAACCCCCAAATTTAATATATGATGCGATCTCATCCCCAATACACAGAATATGAAGTTTCAATTTAGTCTAAGGTGGTTTGCTTATGGTTCACTAAGAGTAGTGTTTCTGCGGCAGAATTAAACCTCGAATTAAAACCTCAAGCAAAAAATATCAGAATAAGCCCAAATTTGACATACTATGTGAACTCACCCCTAATAAATAGAACATGAAGTTCCAATTAATTCTAAGAGTTGTGTTTCGCAGCAAAAATTGAATGATCCTTCAAATTTCTACTAAACCCTCTCTCTCTCCTCTGTTTTTTTTCTCTTTTTAATATACTAATATGATTAGAGACAGTAACAAGATGAAATATAACCCCTTTTTTTTTTTCGCTTAGATGACGCTGAACCACGAAGAACAAGAAGATGGACGCAAGCACCTGAAAAACTTAAAGGATCACTAAAAAAAGTGAAAATATAGCCTAGCTCGATACCAATTGATGCGAACCTCGTGATCACGCAACCCACAATCAAGATTCAGATTTGATCCCGGAAAGCCGAAATAGATCTGATAGGAGTGACAAATAAATGATGTCCAATTGAGTTACGATTTCAGATATAGTGCTATATCAACCCGGATAGACGGAATATAAAGTTTGAGAAATTTATGATAAGGTTTGATATACTTGACACAAAAACGTTATGAATCAGACCTGGTTAGACCTGAATTTGAAACCCAAAGCAAACGATATCCAATTGATCCCAAATTTGATATGTGGTGCTATTAGGAGCCCAGTAATCAGAGTATAAAATTTGAACTAATTCTGAGTTGAGTTGATCCAATTTCTCTTGTTTAATTTTTTTGCGAGAATCCAATAAATGTCTTTTTTGAACGGAATTTTTTTTTCTTTTCTTCTTCTCTTTTTTTTTTTTATGGTACTGATATATTTTAAACAATAACAGAATGAAATAACAAAATATTTTTTTTTATATGCCGCAAATTCAAGGAGAAGAAGAAATTGGATATTAAGGAAATTTTTTTTTGGGGAATCAACAAGAAACAAAAATTTCAGAAGGATATAACCTAATTAATGGAGCCAAGTTTTAATACCAAATGATGCGAACCTCATGATCACGTGGTCACGCAACCCACACGCAAAGACCCCAATTCCCGAAAGTCGAGTAAATCAGGTTTGATAGGAGTGTGACACAAAGATAACTTTTACCTAGGCACCAGCACTATTGGAAACGGATACCCCCACCCAACGAATATTGATTCGCGAACGAGAAGTATAAGGATGACGCCACGAAGACAGTTGTTCTTCGATAAGTCGTTTTCAGTTCTTTAGAGAACCAAGGAAGAGAGATTATCCCACCAACACACAATAAGTGCAGCAAGAAGTTTATTGATCTGAAAATTACGTAACCTTACATGTTTGGTTATGCCTTTATTTATACCGACTCTAGACTTAAGAAAACCCTAATGGACCCCCTTAGGTGGACTTATATGAAGCCCACTTACAATTGACCCAAATAAGTAATAATAACCCAAAAACTAAGAAGAAAATAATAAAATTCTGAAAATTATCATGCTAAATATGCTAGAATCAGATTTGTCACCCTTAAGAAGTCCCAAATAAACTAGGAGAAATCTGATTTGGAAAATTTGTGTTGCTGCCCACCTTGATGTCCTTGATTAGCTTGGATTTTCTTGTTTAACTTGGACAAATAAGAAAACAAATTTCCTCCTTTGTTGGTGATTTAATTACTTTCCTTCCTAAGTTAGGAAAAGCATTAAATAGTTCTCCTCTCTTTAGGAATAAGATATGGCCAACTTCCTTACTTAATTAGGAGAATAAATTGCTGACTTTTTATCCTTGTAGCATTAGGAAAACAAAGCCTAACAAGGCTGGTATTGGGTCGGACACATCAACCCCTTGTTCCACACGAATTGGGCTCTTTTTTGGACTGAACTAGATGAATTAAAGGCTGCCCTTCATGCTCCTTAAATGTCCGACATCGGCAAGCGTCACACAAAACCTCGTCATGATAGGTTTTAATGGAAAAAGGTACACGAACTTGCTTTGTCACCCGAATCTCCCCATTCTCATTCAGCCATCGCGAACCGCATTTCGGCGGCCTGGGATGTGGAAGGGTAGTTAAACCCAATTTCTCCACCAAGGTAGTTGACACAACATTAGTGCAACTTCCATTATCGATGATCATCCCACACACCTTATCTCGAATTTGACATCGAGTATGGAAGATGTTCTTCGTTGCTCATCACTAACGTCCAATTTGTGCATCCAGAACCCGTTGCACAACCAACAAATCTCCCTTTTCTGGTTCGAAATCCTCTTCTTGTTCAGCCACTTGTAGCTCATCTTCATCTTCAATTTCAACCTCATCTCCACTGATCAGCTCTCCATGATCCCCGTTCAAAATCATCACCCTTTTCTTTGGACATTCCCAAGCAATGTGCCCATGTCCTAAGCACTTGAAGCACTTGATGTCTCGAGACCTCCTAGGATGTTGAGGTTCTGTCACCTTCTCCTTTCCCTTCAAAGAATCAGAACTGGTATTCCCTTTAGTAAACTCCACCTTCTCATCTCTTTTAGGTGTGCTCCATGTTCGTGTAGGTGTAGAAACAGCCCTTGTTGTGCTTGACGTAGTTACACCAGTTCGCACACCTCCTCGTTTCTGCTGCCTCTCTACTCGAGTTGCAAGCTTTATAACTTCCTCAATGAAGATGTACGATTGTAATTCAACAACATTAGCTATATCCTTCCCTCAACCCTCCAAGAAATCTAGCTATTGTTTGCTCTTAGGGTTCCATCAATTCACATCGAATCAGCAGCAACTCAAACTCTTTCACATACTCTTCCACGCTCAAAGATCCTTGTTGCAAAGTCTGAAGTTTGATGTATAGCTCCTGTTTATAGTAATCAGGAACAAATCTCTTTTTCATCACTCTTTTCATTGTTGCCCATGTTGTAATCTCCTCTTCTCCATCCCTTCTCCTCTAAATCTTTAAGTTTTCCCACCATAAAAGAGCATAATCCGTAAACTCAAGTGCTGCCACCTTGCACTTCCTTTCTTCAGAATATTCATACCATTCAAACACCTTTTTAACCTTCCAATCCACTCCAAGTATTCCTCGGGTGAACTACTTCCTCTAAATGGTGGAATCTTAAGTTTGAGACCATTAGGAGGATTATAATTCTGCCTTCTTGGTCTGCCCTTATCGTCGGCCTCATCATCCCCATTTGGATCTTCGTCAGCTTCTATAATATCATTTTGTGGCACCCTAAGTGCTTGCCTCTGTTGGCGTTGCAAATTATTTCTTTGCATCATTTTCATAAGGGTATTCAACTGTTCACGAATTCCAGTCATTTCATCCCGAATCTCAGCATGAGATCGTTGTAAGCCCATAACCTGTGCCTGTTCCAAACTTAACCCTCTTGGCAAATCTTCTTTATCTCCAGCCATAATTAAGTTTATCAACCTTAATTCCAGCAAGCCTTTCTTCTATTTTTTTTTTTTGCTCCCGCCTTAGATCGCAACTGATGCTCTGATACTAGATGATGTGCCGTGAATGATTCGAAAATTGGCTACAATGAATCTGACGAAAATGGATGAAAGATGGGTCTGGTTGTGTTGTCTTTCTTTTGGTGTTTAGGCTGATTATAGTGATTTTAAGGTAAATAAGATGGGGGATAGACTAGAATGATACTTTGATAAGTTGATCTAGACGCCACAAAGATCAATCTAGGATTTCGACACCACACTCTTTGTGATTGAAGAGTGATAGACTAAGGTAGGGTTCTTCACAAAATCAATTTGGAAGAACAACTCGTAATTCTGTGAATTAAGTTTCAAACATTGGCCAAAAGTCCTTTATTACATATTCTGATACTATATTTATAACTGGAACATCCCTCCAAAGTTAGGAAAAATTCAACATGGCAGAAATCAAGCCCAAAAAATAGACTTTGACAAACCAACCTAGACAAATTAACTAGCACATGTTTTTTTGACCTTTCTAACATAAACAGACCAAATTTAAAACAACCATATCTTCTTACACAAAAGTCCAATGCAATCATGGTTGGACAATCTAGAAAGAACATGTTCTGAACTTGAAATCCACCTAGATTAGTCTTGTTTTCACATGCAATGGATGGCTTCAAATTCAGGTTCAAATTCATTTGTTGTTCTGACCATAAACAGCATCAATTCCTTCACTTATTTGCATATCAACCCAAATTCAAGTAGCCCAGCATCAAAAGAACCATTAAGGGCTTTTCCCATCTCCAAGTTCCAACTGTAGGCAAATAAACATCCTTGAACCAATTTCAAATTGATTGCTAATTTTTAACTTTGACGCAGCTTCAATCATTCCAATTTGACTCGTCAAGGCCCTTTGTAGTTGTTTCGCTCTCGCTCTTATCATTGGACCATCTGAATCCTCTTGCATATTAGTTTTAGCTTTACATGATGGATTATAATTCCCATGATGCACATCACTCAACCATATGAACAAAGCAACAATGTTAGTTGCATCATTGGTGTTATGACATAGAATGAAGTGTGCAATCTTCAACAACTATAAGAGTTGAATATGATGTGAACCTCGTGATCACACAACCCACAATCAAGATTGAGATCTAATCCCAGAAAGCCGAAATAAGTCTAGTAGGAGTGTGACACAATGGAAACCTGTCTCAAGGCACCAACACTATTGGAATGAGTAGAATGACTCCACGAAGCCAACTAATCTTTGATAAGTTGGATTCAGTTTGTTCAAGAACTGAAAAATGCAAGAATCACTCTCACATGTTAAAACTAAAAAATCAGTTTGTAATCATGAGGTTCACAACATTTGTTATCAGATCTTGGCCCCATTAATCAGGTTATATATTCTGGAATTTTCATTTCTTGTGGTTTCCACAAAAATTCCTTAGTGTCAAATTTCTTCTTCTCCTTGAATTTTTGGCATATAAAACAAAAATTGTTATTTCGCTCTATTACTATCCAAAATATATCAGAAACATAAAAAAAAAAAGAGAAAAGAGAAAAGAGAAAAGGAAAGAAAAAAACAAATCGTTTATAAAGATGTTTATTGGTTTTTGCTACAGAAAACTAAACAAGGTAAAATTGGATCAAATCAATTAGGAATTAACTTAAATTTGATACTCTGATTATTGAGGTCCTAATCGAACCACATTAATTTTGGGGTCAATTGGACATCGTTTGCTTTGGTTTTCACTTTCAGGTCTGATTCATAATGTTTTGAGCTAGTGAGTTGGTTGAACCATACTGAGTTGCTCCTTCGATTGACTTAGAAGAAAATTTGAATTTTCGTGTTTTCGATGATAGTCTTGTTGATGTTGACGCAGAGGAGTTGAATGTTGTTTTGAGCTCTAGTGGACTAGAGAATGTTGATGAAGAAGATGATAACCACATTGAAGAGTACGATGAAGCTGATAACAATTCAATTGATGATGAAGACGAAAATTCTGACTAAATATGCTGTAAAGCCTTTTTTTATGATATTATGGATGATGTTTTGGAACATGAAATATTTATTTTATAATTGTTTACTTTTGTTATCGTGTTGTGCATCTTTGTAAGGTTGCAATTTAAGCTTTTATGGAAGAGTATACAGGCAATACAAAAAAAAACATGCAAAAGCTTGACACAACATCGACAGATTGTTACCCGTCGGTATTTCACAAAGAGTTGCAAAACAATTACAACATTTTGCCACATTCACCGACAGCTATATCGATGGAATGGTACCCGTCGATATTTCCGCGATGAGTTGCAAAAAAATATAGTATTTTGCCACATTCACCGACGGCATGTGCTCGTCCATATTTTACCGAGAGTTGCAAAAAAATTATAGCCACAGGACACCAACGTGATTATCGATGGCATCACCGACGGATGGCGTAAATTCTAATGTGTGTGATTGTCAAACTGCCTGGTCGGTCGACACAATTACCGATGGAATCACCAACAGACGTGGAAAATCCAATGCGCCTGTGCTCTGACCCACAGTTACCAACGGATTTGCCTGGACTTCGAAAAATTTGGAGGGATTTTCAAAATTTTAATTGCGAATTTCAAAAAATACTGACGGAATTTAATTCCACCTGTCAAAAAAATATTATTTTATGTTCCGTCGGTAAATCCATCGGTAAAACTGTAGTATGAAACCAACCCCCCCTACGTAGTTCATTTTCTCACGGCTCCCCTAATTTCTTCTCTTCTCTTCTCAGTTTGCATTTTTCATTGTAGTTTTATTGTTTCATTGTCTTATCTCAACATATTAAAAGGTATAATTCTCCTTTCTTTATCTTTGTATTTTTTTTGCTTTTTTTTTATTATGATTATTTTTGTGGCGTTCTTTGTTTTGTGTATTATTTGTAGATAAAATCTTGAAATCAACACACTATTAATTGTAGATGTGTTGAATGAAAATTTAATTATTTTATTGTTTTTCTTGTAATAATTATTTGATAATTTAGTCTCTTTTAATTGTTATTGTTGAATTTTTCATGGACATGGTAATTTTAAATTAAGAATTAAATTTTATTGTTTTATCTCAATTTTATTCTATTATTTATTGTTATGTTTTTTTTATTATTTCTATTAATTTTAATTGTTATTTATGCATTTTTATAGATGTTAGTTGAAAATATATAGATGTTGATTTTCTATAGATGTTAGGTTGTATATAAGATTTTCCAATGGAGTCCTTTGGTTTATGGTTATTATAAAGATTTGCAGGTTTGAAAACTGTGGGTAGTCTCTAGTATAGGGTAGGTGCTGCCGAATTTTTTTTAAATAAACGAAGTTAATTATGTAATTATTCGTATATATTTATGTAGATGCGTATAATGAAATCTACAGCACCTCGTCAGCAGACGGTTGCAGCTAGTTCTTCTAGCAGCGAGGAGGACGTATCCTTAGGTGCTAATCATGGCGAGGCAGTTGCGCCAACTTGTGATGCTGCCTCTTCTAGCGTGGTTTCATAGCACAGAGATGGTGTGCCTTCACGGCGGGGTCAATTCACCCGCAAGTACCAGGCATAATGGAAGTGTAAGATCCAAACTTTTAGCCCAAGTCCAAACCCAACCTAAGTTAACCAAGGTATATAAGGAAACGTTGCAAGAGAACTGTTCTCTTTTCTAAGTCTTGTGGTTGCTGTGACCCTCTCCTCATCAAACTAAGAATTTTAGTTTTTGATCTTGAGTTTTGAGTTTAAGAAAACTGAAAATAACAAGTAAGAGATTATCTCTCATGTTACTTTTAATTATGATTTGTTTATGGAATGATTAAAAAAAGAAGAGAGAGATTAGGGTTTATAAGGATTAGAAGTTTATGTTGTTAAGATTAAATTATGATTATTAAAGGTTTAATATTAGGTGATTAATTAGTATGTTGTTAGAAATAAGAATTTGTGAGTTGATTTGTTTAAATTAATTTTTATGGGTTAAGAAATTTATTTTAACCTTGCTGGAAAATCTGGATAAAATGGTCTTGAGGTTGAAGATGACCAAATTTTATTTTGGTTCTTGATTTATGAAAATTTCAGTTTAGTCCCTAAGCTTTGGAAAATTTACAATTTGACCCCTAAATGTATTTTGAGATTTTGGCCAGTGTTATCATGAGGTTTAGGATGATGAATCCCAGTTTGATAATTTATTTGGAATATTTTTAGTTTGGTCCCTTAATTTTAGGAATTTACATTTTAGTCCCTCAACTTTATAAAAAATACAGTTCAATCCCTAGTTCGTTCTAGATAGAATTAAGGATGGTTTATTGGTGAAATTTCATTATGGTTATATGTATTTACAGTTTGGTCTAGTTTTGGTAAAATTATGTTTTGGTCCTTGTTTTGGATAATTGTCGTTTTAGTCCTTAAACCTAGGAGACTAAACCTGGTTTTATTTTATGCATTGGAATCTTTTATTTGTGTTGCTTTTGAGTATATTTCGTATATTTATTGTAGGTTCTCCTAAAGATTCTCAATAGGTTTTTCGGGTCTTTCATCTGATATTCCTTTTAGTTCTATATTTTCCGGGTGAGTGGGATAATCTTTAATATGCATATATTATAAATAAATATGTATGTTGATTATACAATGAGTACAACTAGTTAATTTCTTGAATATTTATATATGTTGCTTTACTATCCGAGTACTAATTTATTCTTGAATTTGCACTCACAATCTGTCGAACTAAATTCTATTTGATATGATATACATTTCTTTGATGATTCTGTAAATATCTATTATGCCTTAATATAGCACTTATCAGTAACTCCATGTTAACGGAGAGTAGTTAGCCTATGTGCACATAGTATTCTGTATACCTAGCTGGTGAGAGAGACATCAACTTATGGCGTCGATCATCCCACAGTGGTCACCTTCGGGTGTCATCTGGTCACCTTTGGGTGTCACCTGATCTCTGACATGTATTCCACTACTTTATGATAATATGTATATGTATATGTATATGTATATCAAGATAAATCGTCTTACAAACTATTAAATGTTATTCCCTCACTGAGTTGGTTGAACTCACTCCTTATTCTTAATATTATTTCAGGTTTTTAGTTTCTGTTAGCACGTGGACTTGTTGAGTGCTCCTGCTTCTTCAATGTTAGGTGTGGGTTTCTGTTTCCAATAGTGGTAGTGCATAGGTACAAGTTATCTTTGTGTCACATTCTATCAAACCTGATTTACTTGACTTTTCGAGAACGCCCCATCAACCTACCCCCATATGCTTCATGTACAAGCAATTCACTCATAGAACTTAATGAAACACACACAAAATTCTCTTTAAACCATTAAGTTTATATAATTACCAAAAGCCGAAGTTTCACAAGCATTATACACATCAACCATAATGTTTTCTTTACCTTGCTTATACTTGATCTTATACGAAGAGGTTTCAATAAATTCAACTCATTTGACATGTCTCCTATTCAACTTACCTCGCCCTTTCAAATGCTTCAATGATTTATGATCTGAATGTATCACGAACTTCTTGGGCCGCATGTAATGCTGCCATGTCTCTAAAGTTCTTACAAAGGCATAGAGCTCTTTATCATATGTAGGGTAATTAAAGGTTTTCCTATTAAGTTTCTCCTTAAAATATACAATGGGTCTTCTATCGTGCATTAACATAACTCCTATATCTATACCTTAAACATCACATTCAACTTCAAAAGCTTTTGTAAAGTCTAGCAAAGCTAAAACACATATCAAGTTGAACAAAGTTTTTCCTTTAATAAATTAAAACCTTTATCCTGTTCATCATTCCATTTAAATCCAATAGACTTTTTCACAATTTCAATTAAAGGTGCTGCAATAACACTAAAGTCCTTCATAAACCTTCTATAAAAGTTAGCAAGTCCATGAAAACTCACCTCAGTGACAGACTTTGGTGTAGGCGAATCCTGGATGGCCTTAACCTTCCCTTCATCCATCTCAATACCCTGCGCAATTACTACATATCTAAGAAAGAGAATTTTCTCCATGCAAAAAGTACACTTACTAACATTAGCATATGGTTTCTCATCATGTAATACATTAACCACACTGCATAAAAGATTAAGATGCTCATTCAAGTTCTCATCAAAGTACACAACCATAAATTTACCAATGAATGCACGCAAAACATGATTCATCAATCTCATAAACGTGCTAGGCGTATTTGTAAGCCCAGCTGGCATGACTAACCATTCACACAAACAAGTCTTAAAAGTTATTTTCCATTCATCACCTTATTTCATTCAACATGTCATTAAGCCTAGGGATAGTATGTCTGATGTGGACCAGCCTAGAAACACCAGCAAGGACCCATTACATGTTTCAAATGGTCCAATGACTCGGTCTAAGACAAAGGCATTAAATGTATTGGTTTTGAAGGTTTTGACAAAGTAAGAATTGAAAGGTCCATTGGAGTATCAAGAGGAGGCCCTAGTACATCTTATCCATGTGAAAGAGGGGTCCAATACAACCTTATTTGGGCCATGAGGTGAGGATAGCAAAGGAAACAAAAGAATCATACTACAACTTGGAAACAACATGGGTGGTTACCTTTTCCTTTTGTTTCTAAGATTAATGGGCTGAATGTAAGGCTATAAATAAGCCTTGAATCAGTTCTGTAATATTTTATTTCCTTGTCGTCTTCTCATGGCAGAACATGAATTTAATATTAGGGGCTTTATTTTATTTTGTTAGCTACCCAAGGCTTGTTTGGGCATAATTAATACTTTGTTTTCAGCTAGGATCCAGGCTTATTTGGATCAAGTTATGGGATTTTCAGTTTAGAGTTTTTTGGTCAATTTTGAGTGGACCTCATGTAAGTCCACATAAGAGGTCCATCATGGTTAATTTTTCAAGAACTGTTTAAGCTTATGTAACCAAAATTTCAGCAGCTACTGATGAATATTACTTCTGAATTTTTTATTTTTAACGTGTGAGACTGATTCTTGCATTCTTTAGTTCTTGAACAAATTGAATCTGACTTATCAAAGATTAACTGGCTTCGTGGCGTCATTATACTCATTTCAATAGTGTTGGTGTCTTAGGGCAGGTTTCCATTATGTCACACTCCTATCAAACCTATTTCGGCCTTTTGGATCAAATCTCAATCTTGATTGTGGATTGCATGACCACGTGATCATGAAGTTCGCATCAATGTCGATACTTTATTGTTATGTTATTGATGGTCCGACAACCAACACACATCCTCCAAGTTTCATCATTTTTTGGCACAAGTAACACTGGTACAACACAAGGGCTCATACTTTCACGAATGTATCCCTTAATCATCAACTCATTTACTTGCCTTTGAAGCTCCTTCATCTCCTCAGGATTGCTTCTATAGGCTGGATGATTAGGAACCCTTTGATCCACATGAATTGGGTCTTCTTAGACTTGGATTAGATGAATTGGCTCCTTTAGACCAATCTTGCTCAATATGTTCTGAACAAGCTCATTCAATGCCTCTTTAAACTTCTTTGCAAGGCTCTTGTAATTGGCCCACTTGACACCTTCAATGGGTCTTTGGCATGATTAAGCTTGGTATTGGGTTGATCTTCATCAACCACAATAAGATGATTGATACCGACAACAATCAATTGAACATAAGCAACTCGTTGCTCTTAGAAAAGATAAGCAATACGGACGAGTAGATCGAACGAGCTTCCATATATGCGGGAAGGATCCGGTCTCAATGCTCGGCAAGTAGGGAGAGATCTTCATCAATATCAGCAAAGTATAGCTGAGACTCATGCTTTTCTTAAAGATAACGGAAATAAAGGCTTTGCTTTCCCCCTTGTATTATTAAATGATGAATGAATGTAAAAGTTATTAAATATTAATGAAAAGGGCTTAAACCTAACATTTTGAACAACATATTGTATTGATGAGTATAAATTTATCAAGCATCGGCTCAGGCCAATTTCCATCAACAGTTACAAAAGTATTGAAAAATCTCGCCTAAATGGCGGCCATATATCAATCTAGAAATTTTTCCAACCCACATCCAAAGATGCATCTATGTGCATTTTTATTCATGAATCTTTGAATATGCCCAACAAGCATTCAAAATATAGGTCCCTCTGCTAATATCTACAATACAAGGCTTTGCAAAAATATGGAAAATGAAGAAAGGGCTCACTACCAAAAACAAATTGGACGACGTCAAAAATAACATGGCAAGCCTAGTTAGGGGAAGGGACATCCAGTCAGCAACGGACTCTGCTACCACCACTGGCAACCCTAGTTACCATCGACCCGTAAAATTTAGAAGCAAAATGGAGTGATCTCATGGATGCTTTCCTAAGGCAATACAAATTTAATATTGAAATGGCTTCGGATCGAACAAGTTTGATAGTAATAGAGAAAGGCAATAATAAGACAATAAGGGAATATGCTCGTAGATGGAAGAACAAGGTGTTGCATGTGCATTCGCCTTTGTTGGAGAAATAAATGGTGACTTTGTTCACCAACACTTTCAAATCTCCATCCTATAAGTACCTGATTGGAAGCTCTGCTTTCGATTTTTTATGATGGCATTGTTATAGCTGAAAGGATAGAGTAAAGGGTAAGAGCGACGGAATATCAAAACCTATCGAGAAGAAAGGATTTGCTTTGGGAGAAGGAAGGATGCCGAAGTAAACAATATAAAAGGGTATAAGGGGTAAGAAGGATTTCCAAGCCCATAGTTATCACAACCAAAGCTACCTTGCCTAGCCTCCCAAAATACCTAATATCAGCTTTCCCAACTCTTTCTAGTAAGCCGGCCCACCTACCTTTCAAAAACCAAACTGAAAGTAACCCAAGAAAAACTTATAAAGAGGGGGCATTTGTTGCTATCCATTTTATTATAAATAAATAAATAAATAAATAAAACTAAATACACCTGAACCAAGCCTAAAAAGGAATGCCCGAGCTTAATGATGGAAGACCGAATGCCAAGTGCAGTTGATAGGCTGAAATAGCAATCCAAGGTTTTAATTGATAAAGACAATTAGTAAAAATGTTTATTTTTGATGTTTAAAGACCTAATTGGAATTTTCAAAGGTTTAATTATTTAATTGAGGGTTTAATCGTAAGAAAAATCAACTTTTAGAAGTCAATTAAAAGGACTCAAGAGGGCGTTTGTTATTGTGGTAGCTTTTGTGGTTGAGGTGTAATAAAAACAATTTTTTAAAAAGCACGTTTTATTGTGGTTGGTGAGGTTGAAATATATGTTTGGTTTCAAGTGTGGTTGAACTTCATAATCATGAAAAGCATGTCAAAAGTGTTTGGTAAAAAATAGTGATTCAATTTCATATTATGGTATAATTACCTAAAAGGACTTTATTCATAATCTTAATTTCCAATTACATAAAAATTAATTTTACAACCAATAAAAACATTGTAAATGAGACCTCAACATAGTAGAGCAATATTTTATAATTGTGTTATTAAACTTGCTGCAATCACTTCACGTACGTAATCCATACGTGAAGGCCTGTGGTTTCTTTAGACTTGTGAATGTGGAGTCATATCAGTTAAAAAATCATCGGGAACATAATCAAGATGACGATCAAACTCCATAAATGTCACATCTTGCAATGAAGTTCTTCTAATGTAATTATGAGTTCCCATGGATGCAACAACAATTTGAACTTGCGCCTTGTAATTAAACGATGACATATTTTGTAAGATACGCCATCTTTTTTTCCAAATTCCAAATGTACATTCTATCACACAATGTAATGAAGAGTGGACACGATTGAAAATTTCTTCACGAGTTTGTAGTTGTCCTTGCCTTGAAATTCTTGCAAATGATATCTCTGACTTCTATATGGATCTAAAAATCTATATTCATTAGGATATCATGAATCAACCAAGTAGTATTTCCTTGGAAAAACATATAATGAGATAAAAATGAAAATTGTGAAAAGAAAATTAACATTAACACACACACACACATGTTACTACCTTCTACTGGCTTAGGGAATTTTTTATGTGGATTGTCAATTGCCTCGAGAAAAATTCATATATCGTGTGCATTACCTTCCCAGCCAACCTAAACAAATATGAATTACAAGTCAAGGCTACATGAAGCGATAATATTTTGAGTTCGCACACCTTTTCTTCCGATAAATGGAATTTAATTTTTCGAAGAAACACATGAGTGCACATGTGTACAATCGATAACTCCTACACAATTAACATAAGAGAAACCCGCACCAACGAAAGGCGAACTATAAAATAAATTTTACAAAGTTATTTAATTCAAAGCATCACCAGTAAATACCAATAATATCATTACCTTGAAATGAGGCATATACCTTAGATTATTCAGAATTTCACGCGGTGTGCTTACAAACTCGAGATCTATAAGTTGTATTAAATCTGTAACGAGCTTAACAAATTGATTTAAGAACTTCATTAAAGTACCTACTATTAGTTTCTACTGAATATTAAACTCTCTTGAACTTTCCTGTTGGAAGCACCCAATGCTATTGTATAAAGAAACATTCCCACTTTTTCAAAAACACACATTCTTCTAGATGCTTTGAACCTATATTGGTTTTCAAGTTGAAAGCAAAGACTTTGAAATGTCGTCGCATCCATCCTAAACATGTTTACGCAGTGTGTCCAACGTCCATGTTGCGATGTCGCGGTCACACAAATTAATTACCCTAGTTTAAAACACAACACACAAGATAGTATAGAGTAAGCAAGGGGTTGATCCCACAAGGAAGGTTCAAGTAAGATTTTTATGCTAGATGATATGCAATTTGAAGGGGGTTTGGACATTATCTAGGAGGCTAAAGCAAAAGAAAACAGAAAACCATCAAGCAAAATTAAATAAAATAAGAAAATTACCGAGAGAACAAACCTTGGTCATAAGTAAACGCCCACCTACGTAAATCGGAATTGATCCTAGAAATGAGACATCAATTTATATTCTGAATAGTTATCTCTTCTTAACATTGATTAGTTAACGGATCACACGTATAACTAACCCTAACCATCAAACAACTACAGTGTCCGCACTAGTAATTTAATTCAATTGCAGTCTTAAGAACTAGATAAATTGATTACTCAAGAAAACATAACTGTCCGTAGTCTATGTTTGATTTGATTGAATGTTCTCCCTAAGATTAATAACGTAGATCCGCCACAATTATTAAACTCAGTTGCTTCACAAGTTCATATACCACAACTCCGGTTTTGATATCAAACTTAGCAATAGATTGTCTACAATAATAGCTTAGAGTCCGCTCTAGCAATTAAAATAAACAATCATTGTAAAAATAAGTTATCTCACAGTTCTTGAAATTTGAAGGTTTACATGTTCTTCCAACCAAGAAAAAGAGTTTAGCCTTGCATGTTTGTTGAACAACTAATCAAAAAGGAGGAATGCATGATTTCGGGTTTCATAGAGAAAGAGGGCATTTTTCTCTTCTTGGCTGGCTGCCTCCCTTTTCTTCTCTTATTCTTTTTATATCCTAGGAAACCCTAGTCTCTACTTTACAAAATAGTCCTCCCTTAAGTAGATAATTTACATTTAAGTACTTCAATAACTATTTTCCTAAAAAAAATAGAAATAGCCTTGCATGAAATCTTCAAGTTTTGACTTAGATGAGCTAAATTGCTGAAATAAAAACTTGGATGTTGTTTTAGATGCTTCGGAACATAATTTGGACTCGTTTCTTCACGAAACCTGTTTGTTGGCAGAATTCAGTTGTCATCTTTGAAAACTCATATCTCCCTCATATGACATCTTTTTTGGCTGAAATTTTGAGCATTGATAGGTATTTGAGTAAAAAATCCAAAAAAATTGAGTTTGCAGCAATTTGACTTACGTAGCTCCAGATATTCAAATCAGAATGGTCGAAGGTCAACACTAGCAGATTATCATATTTGACTTTGAAGACTATGATTTCCATGCTCTTCCTTATTTTATTTTCTTGCATTAGCTATCTAGAAAGTATGGATGTTAGCTTTTTAATGTCACTAGAATCACTTCATTTTCATACGAAAACAAAAAAAAAACATATATGTGTTTTGAAATGCATTTTAGGATTTAATAATCAATTTATTAAATCTATAAGCAATATTTCAATAAATCACCATTTTTTTAATTCATGAGAATTAAAGGTTAAAAATCCTGGTATAGACCGCTGGACCCACAAGTGAGGTTGGTATTTGAAATATCAGGAGTTGACTAGAAACTTCTCAGAGTTATTCTAAATATTTATCAATTTTAATTAAGAGTATTTTTCAACGTAATACATAAATTACAAAGAACCTTTTTCCTAAGAATTGTTTTGGGTACTCCAGTTCATAATAAATTCTTAACACCAAATTTATTCATACGAGTAAATCTCAATCTTAAACCCCCTAAACCACATCAAACCACACAAAGCAATTTACCTCGGTGGGTGCACTAGGGGTGATAACACCTTTCCTAGCCACAATGATTTACCCTCAAATTTGATAAAACTAGTATACTTGGGTTTCCTGGCGATCCTGAATCAAACAACTAGGTGGCGACTCCTTCGGCCCTACTCGGTCTTTCGCACATGTGCGGTATGTCTTATGACATATAATGAAATGCATCATCTTAGAAAACCTATCAACCACAACAAAAATAGAGTCTCTATCTTTTTTAGAACTAGGCAAACCTACATCAAAGTACATAGAGATATATACCAAAGGTTCGGGAGGGCACAAGCAATGCACCGTTCTCAAATTCGTTGAACATCCCTTTTCATCTTTGACCAATAGAAATGCTCATGCAATACATCCAAAGTTTTTGCAACCCCAAAGTGACTCTTTAAATCACTCGTAAATGCTTCACGAACAAACAATTCACGCAAAAGAACTAGTAGGAACACAATACTCTTTTAACAATCCTCCATTAAATAAAACTTATCAAAAGCTAAATGTTCACATGCATTATAAATCTTGGCAAGGTCGGAATCATTAACATACAATTCCTTCATATATTCAAAGCTTAGCAATCTAGTATTCATGGTGTTTAGAAGAACATACCCGTGTGAAAGTGCATCGGCTACTATGTTCTCTTTGCTTTGCTTATACTTGATTTTGTAAGGAAATGTTTCTATAAATTCAACCCATTTTGCATGTCTTCTATTCAACTTACCTTATCATTTCAGATGCTTCAAGGACTCATGATCTAAATGAATTACGAACTTCATCAACATACTTCCCTATCTAAAATGGAACCACAACTTGTTTAGTGACTTTCACTTCACCACTATCATATAGGCATTGCAATCTATATGGTTTAGCATGCTTAACAGTACACAAATTAAGTTTACTAACAAGGGTGATACTACAAACATTAACAGAGCTTCATGACGTCATTCTTTGGTTCTTGAATGAACAATTTTGACTTATCGAAGATTAACTAGCTTCATGACGTCATTCGACTTCATTCCAGTAGTGTGCCTTGAGGCAGGTTTTCATTGTGTCATACTCCTATCAAATCTCTTTCGACTTTCCAGGATCAGATCTCAATTTTGATTGTGGGTTGCATGATCTCGCAATTACGAGGTTTACATCACTTTGTAATCTAAACACACCTTGATCCTGCCATCCTTCTTAGGAACTACAACTACATTATCCATCCATTAAGGATAATAGACAACATCTAGGAATCCTTATCCCACTATTTTTGTATTTCTACCTTCACCTCAAGTAACATATGCATTTGCCTGGTCTTCTGTTGGACCGACTTACTTTCTTCCACTAAAGGAATCTGTGTACCACTATGTCGGTGTCTAAACCAAGCATATCTAAATAAGTCCAGTCAAAGACATTCACATATTCATGTAACAGAAAGATTAGGCCATCTCTTTCCTCGACCATAATAAGGGTACTAATCTTCAGTTCTTTCTTTTCTTGTTCAATACGCAAATGTATAACTTCTACCTCTTCACTAACGCTGCATTTGTTTTTCTCAGAATTTTCCACAAACCTAGTAAACTCTTTTATTCCTCTTCCCGGTTTTCATCACCCACAATGCAATTTCATTATCAAAGTTTGGCTAATTATTCTTAATGCAACGAGTTCATGAATTGATAGAACTTTCAAGGTTCTTGAAAGTGTAAGGTGTGCTTGTGTAATTGTGTTATGTGCATAGAAGATAAAAGAAAATAAAGACACATTTTGGACACAAGAAAATACACGATCTCATTAAAGTAAAAAAGGCTCATTTGACAAAGAAAATCTTGTGGCATTATAAGCCAAAATTGCCATTTACACTAAAAACAGGTAGAAACAACACAACACAACAAGACAACCAAAGAGAACAATTACTTTTTGATCACATAATAGGAGCAAACTCCATCATCCAATTCTGATATACCTCTCCCTTAACTAGCTTCTTCACAAAGGCTTTTTGCAAGGACTTCGTCGATGGTGTTCATAGACAGCTGCGACAACATCTCATCTTTTGCTTTAACCTTCACTTCCTCATTTTGTTTTTTATCTTGACATTCCAAAGCACTAATATGGAGGGCTTCCATGCCAGATCTAATCACTAGATACCCTGGAAAGGTCATTGAAAGTGGCAGGATGGTAAGACCTTCCTTTCCTAACTCTCGTCCTTCAATCTTCGCCATCCTCGCTTCCCTTTTACGACTAGCAACCCACTTATAGTACTCTCTCTTAAGCTTATAACCCAGACCAAATCTATAGTCCACACATTTCAATTTCATCAAATTAACTCGTTTAGGCATCCTAGTTTTAGGATCATACTGGAAAGGAACCCCATGTTTATGTTTCATTCGGCCACAATGGCTTTTTGGCATGGGATAGTTTTATCCAACCTTGGTTTGTGAATCATATGGGTCTAATTTGGGCAGCAAGTAAGATTGCTGGGAGCTTGTATCAGGTCATATTTAAGTTATATTTAGAGTGTGGGTTTGGGCCACATGGAGTTCAAAGTTGGGCTAATTAAGAAGTTGGGATCTTTTCTTTCAAGGATCAACAAAATATTATGCTAAAATTGAAAGGAAAACTTCGTTTATTATTGTCCCTATTATTTAGGAGAATATTTAGCAACAAAGAAGGAAGTTTCCTAGTCATGCAAGGAAACTAAAAGGGGTTGTTAGATCTGGATCCTAGACTTTGAAGGATTATTTAATGCTAAAGATTTGATTCCTCTAGTCGAGGAAAGAAAGTGATAAGCGGCTACATGGAAAATTAATTTCTAAAAATATTTTCCATGTTTTTAAGGGGAATCCTAGTCCAACAAGGAAAGAAGACTTCGACAATTAAATTTCTATTCATACCAGATTTCCTAGCATCTAAAGGACTTTAAAAGTTGGCTAAGCAATTTCAGAGTATCTAGGAAGTTGGATCTCGACCAAGAGTTATTTTGATGTGAACCTCTTAAACACGCGGTCAAGCAACCCACATGCATAGACACCAAATTTCCGGAAAGCCAAGTAAATCAGGTTTGATAAGAGTGTGACACAAAGATAACTTGTACCTAGGCACCAGCACTATTGAAAACGGAAACCCCCAACCAACAAATATTGATTCATGAACGAGATGTATAAGGATGACATCACAAACTGAATATTGCATTCTTTAGTTCTTGAACGAACTAAATTAGATTTATCGAAGATTAATTGGCTTCATGGTGTCATTCAACTTCATTCTAATATTGGGTGGTGCCTTGGGGCGGTTTTCATTGTCTCACATTCCTATCGGACCTATTTTTACTTTTCAGGAGCAGATTCCAATCTTAATTATGGATTGCATACCCACGAGATCCCTAGGTTTGCATCATAAGTAATTTGTATTTTCAATGTTTAGCTTATTAATTACAAACACGTGGATGGAAATTATAAAGTTATCGGTTATTAGATTTAACAATTTTTTATATAATTTTGATTTCATTTTTTAAAATAGATCAATAACTAACATCTAAAATCAAAGGAATTTTTTTTATAATTTTTATTTTGTTTTTGAAAGTATATTGATCAATAATTAACATAAAATCTAAAGAAAAAAAGTATTGCTCTTAAAGTTATCAATTAATCTTAGGATGCTATGCAACAATTAAATTTATTTGTTTCTCTTACTAATGAGCATGGATAGTAAATTTGTTATAGTTACATAACAAATTTGATACAATCCAGGAAAGGTCAAATTCAGATTTTGAAGTAAAATGTGCAACTGTCTAGTTTTACGGCAACAATTATAATTCTCAATCATACCATTGGATCGGGTTGAAAATTTACATGGAGTCTCTTGACATGTTGTTCTACCTTGGGTTCAAATTTCAGATCAATTGATGTTTGGAATTGCATCGCAATACGGGTCAACAGAGCTGTACGAATTTTGTTATTTACTTTCTTTTGACTTGTGGACTTCCTATTTGGTTAGGATTCTTTTCCTAAAAGGATGTGGCAGGTTATTTGGGAATCTCCTAGTTCTACAAAGATCTTTAATAGGCTGCAACATAGTTCCAAGTGTGGCAAGGATTCATAAATGGTGAAAAAAAATCTGATTTTAGCATATTTAGGATAGTGATTTTTGAATTTTTATTATTTTCTTCTTAGTATTTGGGTTATTATTACTTATTTGGGTCAATTGTAAGTGGGCTGCAACATAGTTTCCATGTGTGGTAAGGATTCATAAATGTTTCAGAATCCTTTTCTTACAATAATTCCTTATTCATCCTAGCTACAAAAAGGAAAGAAGACATCAGAATAAATTCTACCTTCAGATCAGATTTCCTAGTCTATTTGGAACTTCTTAATAGTGACAAATCTGATTCTAGCATATTTAAGATATTAATTTCGGATTTATTATTGTTATTATTATTTTCTTCTTAGTTTAGGAGTCCATTAGCATTTATTTTAGTTTGGAGTCACTATAAATAAGGGCATAAGCAGACATGTAAGGCTAGACAATTCAAATTAATAAAACTTTTTGTTTGCCGCACTTTGTGTGTGTGTGTGTGATAATCTCTCTTCCATGGTTCTCTAAAGAACTGAAAAACGACTTATCAAAGAACAACTGTCTTCGTGGCGTCATCCTTATACTTCTCGTTCGCAAATCAATATTCGTTGGGTGGGGATTTCCGTTTCTAATAGTGTTGGAGCCTAAGTACAAATTATCGTTGTGTCACACTCCTATCAAACCTGATTTGCTTGGCTTTCTAGGAATTGATGTCTTTGTGTGTGGGTTACGTGACCATGTGATCACGAGGTTTGCATCATTCAGTGTCTTCTTACTTTCTTTACTGTCATTAGCTTTCATTTTAGGTTCTGATATCAAAAAAATAAATGCAAAGAGAGTATTACAATAGGGATTATGTGTATTTTGACAAGGTATTATGGCAAAAAAAAAAAGGAGGATTCAAAAGTAGAGGTGGTATCAAAGGGAGGGAAATAAAGAAATGTGTTCTCAAAAAAGAAACCAAGATCTATCCCGTATTCTAGGGGAGATGCAGCAAGAGCTTGATATATTAACGGCATTAGTTAATGCCCAGCAAGCTTCAGAAAGAGAGGAACAAAAACGCCACAATGATTATAGACAAAAGAGAAGGGCTGCTACCTTCATCCAAAGTTGTTGGCAATAAAAGAACTTCAAAACGAGGCTACACCTTTGTTTCTTATCCCTATTAATGATTCGAGGACGATTCATCTTAAAGAGAGGGGGAATGATACGAACCAGGCAACGAAAAGCAATCATATTCAGATTCTGACGTAAAATGCGCAACCATCTAGTTTAACGTCAATAGTCATAATTCTTAATCCGATTGTTGGATGGGGTTGAAATTGTACATGTTGTCTCCTGACATGTTTTCCTACCTTGGGTTAAAATTACAGGTCAATCAAAGCTCGGGAAGGCATCGCAATAGTAGTTAACAGAGGTTTATTATTTACTTTTTTTTGACTTGTGGACTTCCTATTTGGTTATGATTCTTTTTTTACAAGGATGAACACTGAACAGTGTCTGGGCTGCAGGACAGATTCGGACTTCTTTGTTGTTGCTGCACTTTGGACTTGAAAACGGCCTTTTTAAATCTTGGGCTTCACATGAAAGTTGTAGGCCTATGTCTTATCTTTCCATCCATATAAAATGGACCTAAATCCAAGATCTACAGCTCCAGATATGACCCAATTACCGAACAGTGTTCCAGTTTGGACCGCACCAGCATCTCTTTTCTAAGTTTGGCCATCTCTTTGTCCTTTCAATTTCAGTACTTCAACTCATCATTCAATTCTTTCATTTATGTGATAGGCCTGCATTTAAGATGAACATTTACCATAAATTAAAGGTATCTTATATTATTAGATATGTTATTATAAAACATGCTTTAGTTAAGGAATTATTGATACTTCAAGTGCAAAATGATGATATAAAACCTTGATAAAAATGCACTTTTAAGTACTAATCAACTTCCTTTCTTCAGAATATTCATACCATTCAAACACCTTTTCAACCTTCTGAATCCACTCCAAGTATTCCTCGGGTGAACTACTTCCTCTAAATGGTGGAATCTTAAGTTTGAGACCATTAGGAGGATTATAGTTCTGCCTTCTTTGTCTGCCCCTATCGTCAGCCTCATCATCCCCATTTGGATCTTCGTCAGCTTCTATAATATCATTTCGTGGCACCCTAAGTGCTTGCCTCTGTTGGGGTTGCAAATTATTTCTTTGCATCATTTGCATAAGGGTATTCAATTGTTCACGAATTCTAGTCATTTCATCCCGAATCTCAGCATGAGATCGTTGTAAGCCCATAACCTGTTCCTGTTCCAAACTTAACCCTCTTGACAAATCTTCTTTATCTCCACCCATAATTAAGTTTATCAACCTTAATTCCAGCAAGCCTTTCTTCTATTTTTTTTTGCTCCCGCCTTAGATCGCAACTGATGCTCTGATACCAGATGATGTGCCGTGAATGATTCGAAAAATCAGTAACAATGAATCTGACGAAAATGGATGAAGGATGGGTCTGGTTGTGTTGTCTTTCTTTTGGTGTTTAGGCTGGATTATAGTGATTTTAAGGTAAATAAGATGGGGGATAGACTAGAATGATACTTTGATAAGTCGATCTAGACGCCACAAAGATCAATCTAGGATTTCGACGCCACACTTTTTGTGATTGAAGAGTGATAAGTCAGGTAGGGTTCTTCACAAAATCAATTTGGAAGAACAACTTGTAATTCTGTGAATTAAGTTTCAAATATTGGCCAAAAGTGCTTTATTACATATTCTAATACCATATTTATAACTGGAACATCCCTCCAAAGTTAGGAAAAATTCAACATGGCAGAAGTCAAGCCCAAAAAATAGACTTTGACAAACTAACCTAGACCAATTAACTAGCACACGTTTTTTGACCTTTCTAACATAAACAAACCAAATTTAAAACAACCATATCTTCTTACACAAAAGTCCAATGCAATCATGGTTGGACAATCTAGAAAGAACATGTTCTGAACTTGAAATCCACCTAAATTAGTCTTGTTTTAACATGCAATGGATGACTTCAAATTCAGGTTCAAATTCATATGCTGTTCTGACCATAAACAGCATCAATTCCTTCACTTATTTGTATATCAACCCAAATTCAAGTAGCCCGGCATCAAAAGAACCATTAAGGGCTTTTCCCATCTCCAAGTTCCAATTGTAGGCAAATAAACATCCTTGAACCAATTTCAAATTGATTTCTAATTTTTTAACTCCGATGCAGCTTCAATTATTCCAATTTGACTCGTCAAGGCCCTTTGTAGTTGATTCGCTCTCGCTCTTGTCATTGGACCATCTAAATCCTCTTGCATATTAGTTTTATCTTTACAAGATGGATTATAATTTCCATGATGCACATCATAACATCCATTAATGGCTGCCAAATTTTAGGTTACATGTGTTTAAATAGTTCTTAAAAATTAACCCTAATGAATCTATCTTTGTGGGCTAAACTATCCCACAAACAAAACTGATCCAAAAATCCTAAACTGAAAACCCATAACCTAATTTAAACAAGCCTTGGATCCTAACTGAAATCAAGGTATTACTTAAGCCTAAACAAGCCTTGGGTTGTAACTAACAAAAATAAAAATAAAGCTCGCAATATTAAATCCATGTTCTGCCATGAGAAGAAGAGAAGGAAATAAAATATTACAAAACTGATTAAAAGCTTATTTATAGCCTTCCATGCGACTTATTAATCCTAGAAACAAAAGAAAAAGGTACCCATGTTGTTTCCAAGTTGTAGTAGGATTAAGGAAGGGGCTACATGGAAGGCTATAAATAAGCCTTGAATAATTCTATAATATTTTACTTCCTTATCTTTTTCTCATGACAAAACATGGATTTAATATTATGGGCTTTGTTTTTTTTTTTTTAGCTACAGCCCAAGGCTTGTTTGGGCTTAATTAATACTTTGTTTTCAGTTAGGATCCAAGGCTTGTTTGGATTAAGTTATGGGCGTTTTAGTTTAGGGTTTTGGGTCAGTTTTGAGTGGACCTCATTTAAGTCCATATAAGGGGTCCATTAGGGTTAAATTTTCAAGAAATATTTAAACTCATGTAAGCCAAAATTTCGGCAGCTTTGATGATAATTACTTCTGAATTTTTCAGTTTTAATGTGTGAGAGTGATTCTTATGTTCTTCAGTTCTTGAACGAACTGAATCTGACTTATCGAAGATTAACTAGCTTCGTGGCATCATTCTACTCAATCCAATAGTGTTGGTGCCTTGGGGCAAGTTTCCATTGTGTCAAACTCCTATCAGACCTATTTCGACTTTCCGCGATCAGATCTCAATCTTGATTGTGGGTTGCATGACCACGTGATCACGAGGTTCGCATCACTGTAATTTTGATTTCCTTTGGATAGGAAATCATTCCTAACATGCACCCAAACTCAATCATCGAGTTGGAAAACAACCTATTTATCCTCCTTATTTGCTTTAAAAGAGTCAGTATGTTCGTTTTCTCTATTTGCAACTGAACTCCCTCATGGAGTTATCTCTCTATCTTTGCTTTCTTTTCATAATCTAAACTTACCCTTTCTTCAAAAGGTAAAGGAATTAAATCCATAGTAGTTAATTCATTTGTTGTTTTGACCATAAACAGCATCAATTCCTTCACTTATTTGCATATCAACCCAAATTCAAGTAGCCCAGCATCAAAAGAACCATTAAGGGCTTTTCCCATCTCCATGTACCTATTGTAGGCAAATAAACATCCTTGAACCAATTTCAAACTAATTGCTAATTTTTAACTCCGATGCAGCTTCAATCATTCCAATTTGACTCGTCAAGGTCCTTTGTAGTTGTTTCACTCTCGCTCTTGTCATTGGACCATCTGAATCCTCTTGCATATTAGTTTTAGCTTTACAAGATGGATTATAATTCCCATGATGCACAACAAAGACAGTTTCAAGTTAATTGCCGATTCCACCACTTCCTCGTTCAGAACCCTAGGCATCTGATCCACTCCTAACACACGATGGAAGTACGCAATTACTTCTGATTTGATTACCTCATGTCCTTCGACAACCTCTCCATCCTCCCTTGTAAGTGATAGAAGCTTATTTCTATTCTGTCTTCCATTTACTGATTTGTGAAAGTAGCTAGTATTCTGATCCCCCAAGCTAAGCCATTGTATCCTTGCCTTCTGTTTGAAAAAACTCTCTTCAGCCCTGATGGTAGAAGCGTATTTACGAACAGCATCCCTTTCTCGCATGCACAAAGTTGGATTCTCATGCACTATATGCAGAGCCTGTTGAGCCTTATCCATTTTGTTTTTTGCGTCTTTGACTCTATCTGAAATGTTGGAGAAGTGAGTCATATTGAAAAGTTGCAATTCCTACTTTAGCTTTCTTAGTTTGCAACACAGCTGATACATTGGACAACCCCTCGAATTCTGATCCCATACCTTCTTCACCAAGGGCATGAACTCGTCATGATCCATCCACATATCAAAGAATCTGAATGGTTTCTTTATGTTCTGATCATTGCCAGTAACATTTACCACCATAGGAGAATGGTCTGACATACCCAAAGGCAAAAATCTCGCTTCCGAGATAGAAAGGACCACAAGTCCACAAGTCCGAAGAAAGTAAATAACAAAATTTGTGTAGCCTATGTTGACCCATATTGTGATGCCTTCCCAAGCTCTGATTGACGTGAAAACATGTCAGGAAACTCCACGTAAAATTTCACCCCAATCCAACAGTTGGATTGTGAATTATGATTGTTGCCCTAAAATTGGATAATTGCACATTTTACATTTAAATCAAAATTTGACCTTGTCTGAATCGTATCATTCCCTCTCTTTTCATGATGATTCGTCCTCAAATCACCAACAAGTTGAATAGACAATTCCTTAGCCTTTTTTTGAAGCCTTTGGAGTTCTTTTCTTGCCAATAATCATCGCCAACAACTTTGGATGAAAGTAGCAGCCGTTCTATTTCGTATATCATCATTGCAGTATTTTTTATTATCAGAATGTATCACAAACTCCTTGGGCCACAGGTAATCTTTGCCACGCCTCTAAAATTCTCACCAAGGCATTGAGCTCCTTGTCATAAGTAGGGTAATTCAAGTCTGTCCCATTAAGTTTTTAGCTGAAATACGCAACACAGCTCGTATATTAATTACTTGTGTGTGTGTGTGTGTGTATTTCAAAATTTCAAAACAAATTAAACTATCCTTGAATTATCATTAACAGAAATTATTATTAATGTTTTTTTTAATTTTAAAACAATTAAACTATCTTTAAAGTATCCTTAAGAGAAATTTTGATTAATTCTTTTTATAATATGTTTTTATATTTTATAATTTTAAAACATTTAAATCATCCATCAAGTATCATAAAAATAAACACTAAATATGTTTTTGTATAAATTCGATTTATATTTTATAATTTTAAAACAGTTAAGCTATCTTTGAAGTATTATCCCTAAGAGAAATCGGAATTATTTTTTTATAAATTGTTTTTATAATTTAAAATTTTAAAGCATTGAAATTATTTTTGAAGTATTTTAAAAGAAATTGAATTGTTTATTTATAAATTTAGTTTAAATTTTATAATTTTAAAACTTGTAAACTATCTTTGAAGTATACTAAAAAGTAAATTGTAATTAATGTTTTTATAAAATTGTTTTATATTTTAAAACATTTAAATTATCATTGTAGTATCCTACACCAAAATCTTAATTAATTGTTTTGTGAATTGTTTTAATATTTTATAATTTTAAAACATTTAAACTATCATTGAAGTATAATAAACGTAAATCCTAATTATTTTTTAATAAATTTATATTGTATTTTAAAACTTTAAAACAATCAAACTATCATTGAAATATCCTGAATAGAAATCCTAATTATTTCTTTACAAATTTTTCTATAATTCATAATTTTAAAACATTTAAACTATCATTAAAGTATCCTACATATAAATACTCATTATTGTTTTAACAATTGCTTTTATATTTTTAATTTTGAAACATTTAAATTATCTTTCAAGTATCCTAAACAGAAATTCTATTTTTTTAAAAAATAAATTGTTTTCATATTTTGAAAATTTTAAAATAATTAAACTGTACTTAAAGTATTCTAAGAAAAAATCCTAATAATTTTTTTTAATTTTTTTTATATTTTATTATTTCAAAACAATTAAACAATACCTGAAGTATCCTAAACAGAAATCCAAATTACTATTCTTTTTATAAATTGTATTTTTATTTTATAATTTTAAAATATTTCAATTATCCTTGAAGTATCCTAAATAGAAATCCTAATTATGTTTTTATAAATTATTTTTATATTTATAATTTTAATGTATACCAAACCGATGAAGTCTATCTTGAGTTGTGAGCTTTTGTTGGACATTCACCTATAGAAAAAAGGAATGTCTTGGAACAACATTCTTGAACCACACAATGTCATGCCATTCAACAACCTGGTTATGAAATCTTAGTTGCTCCCAAACTACTTTGACCGAGAATCTGTGATTTGGTGAATCCAACCACACAATCCTATCCTTCTACCCCATCTTAGGATTGGAAGGAATAGCTTCTATAATGGGGTGCCAGCCAATAGATTGAGTGGTAGGGATTCTCTATTTTCCCATTGGAAAACTCAATTCAAATCCCCACCCCTTAAAAACCTCGAGAATAGCAATCACATCATTTTCTTATAAAAAGAAAAAAAAAGTTTATTGAAATAAGAGAGATTGTAAGAAATGGAAGGGTTAGGGGGGGTTTGCATCTCGGATTTGATCTTGAGAAAAACATGGTTCATTTTTTTATTCCCCGAGAAAACTGAGGAAAAGAAGAACAAAAAAACAAAACATAAAAACTTCCTAAATTGCTTTTTAAAAGCATTCCAAAACCATATAAAAGTTTGTTGTACTTGACCATCTCTCCTCTCTATTTCTTCAAGAAAATAAATAAATAAAATTCTTAACATTTATATATTGTACTTTTTTTCTTTGTTTTGGTCCGTTCTCTTAGCTACCAACCAAAACAAGCTAGCTAATTTCAATTATGAATGAATTGGTAATTAAAAAAAGAAATTGAAAATGATAGATAAATAAATAAATTAAAATGAATTTGAGCTGGCGCATTTTTTACGTTGGAAACCTAAATAATAATAATAATAAATCATCAAAACCATGGATTGTTTATTTCTTTAAACAAACAGAAAATATATAAGATCCCGATTCTTTCTGTCAACTTCCACTATCACTAGCCGATTCTTCGTCACAATTTATGGGAATAAATGCGGAATCGTAAAATAAAGAAAAAAAGATTAACTAAAAAAAGGGGAAACTTATTAAGTTGAATATATGATAAAGAGAAATACACACACACTGGCCTGAATCAGTAATATCACTATCAGGTGAATCATCCTCCTCCTCTTCCTCAACAACATGACCATTTACCACCCTAATTTTTACTTTTTTGTCGCTGACTTCACCAGTCATTTTTTCGTCTAATTCCAGTTTGGTCTCAGTCACTCGCTTTAGCTTCAAAGCCACGTCAGCAATGGAATGGTAATTCTGCATCTGGAGCACAGGGATCCAGTTAAGCCTCCTCCGAGAATGGCCGCGAACACCGCTTCGTACTCGAATCCTGAACCTAGCTGTGCCAAGTGGCTACACAATGCATCGATTATGGCGTTAGCCGCTGTGAATTCCTCGCGGAACCAGGCTAGAATAACGTCCTTAGCAATCACGTCCTCCATCATCAGCACCGGCACCACTGGTGGAGTAGCTTGGTGATCCTTCAGCAATACTGGCCCTGCCGCCATCAGCTGCACAAAGCTTCTACCGGCCGAGATATCAGTGACGGTGAGTGTATATATTGGGTTGACAGAAAGTAAATGTATAGAGAGAGAGAGAGAGAGAGAGAGAGAGGAGAAGGGTAGGTGAAAGCAAGGGCTTGCATCGCGCATGTAAGGTTAGGCTTCTGAGGGTGGACTTGTGATGTTTTTATATATAAAGGGTGGTTCATGCCAACTCCGTACGTGTGGGGGCCAGCTTTCAGGTGGCGTGGCAGAAAGTTCTGATGAGACATTTTTTTTTGGGTAAGTCTTGATCTAAGAGTTTAAAGTTTTTTTTTCTTTTCTTTACAGGCATATGGAAATATAAAATTACTAAAATGGTTTTTGCTGCACCATTTTTGTGTTTCTTGAGTTGGCGAATATTTGTAGGCAATAATGGAGAAAATCAGATAAAACACATATAGATATAAATATGATGAAAAATCAAATTTAAATAGAAAAATACTATAAGTTATTCAAGTACTCAAAAACACATACTTACATCCAATATACACTCACTAACATTATTCGTATATATACATGTTTTTAGAGTGCTATAAGTTAGAAAATGAAATATAGATAAAGTATCCAGGATCGTGTGTTGGTATTCTAACTTATTTAACTCAAAAACTCATATCGGATTTATATATTAAAATCACTTAAAAACTCACATCGATTTATATTTCAAAGTCGCACAATGACAAATCAGATATACAAACAAATCATCTTTATTTTAGTTATAATATTATTTTTCTAATAATTGAAATACTTTTAAATAATATTTATAATAATCACTCACTCCATATCATACACACATATCCACATACACATATTTCATAAATACATACAAGATATATTTCATACTATACATATATTATACAAATGCTTCCAAAAATATACTTATACCAAATACTTATGCTTAAGTATTTCAAAGAAATATTATTACTCAAATACACATATTATACAAATACTTTCAAATATAAAATATATACTTATATCAAATATTCACACACACACACACACAAGTATTTTCTCACACGTATGCAAAACACATATACCACATATATTATATCCAAGAATATACTTATATCAAATATTATCACTTGTATGAAAAACACATATATTATATATAATATATCCAATGATATATTTATATCAAATATTCATATACATATATATTTCCTCACATGTATATCAACATAACAATAAAAAGAGTTCAAGAAGAAGAAGAGGAATCACAACAAGATGAGAAGGATCCTAAGCTCCACATATTACGAGGATTTTTTTTAAAAAAAGCCATATTAGGTTTTCACAAAATCAAATTATAGGGTTTTAAAAAAACCAGGTTACAGGGTTTTAACAAAAACAAATTACAAGATTTTAACAAAACCGGGCTCTGATACCACCTTTGTCACGACCCGAATCCTGGGTGCAAGGGGTTGCCATATTTGATATCCTAAACTAGGAAAGATTAATTAATGATTCTCCTAGTCTAGAAAAGAAACTAAATACACATGTATAAAAGAAGGAGATTTTCTTTATTAATTGTCCATGTAAAATAAGGAAACCAAGCACAACAATATAAGAAGACTTCAGAATTAATTTCACATTCAAATTGGATTTCCTAGTCTATTTAAGACTTCTTATGGGTGAAAAATCTGATTTTAACATATCCAGGATATTAATTTTGGATTTTTATTATTATTATTATTCATAATAAAATGGAGAGGAGTACAAACAGCAACACAAAGATTACCTTGATGTGCCTCCTGGAGAGGAGCCAGATTTCTTATTCTTCTTTGAAGAGGCTTTTGAACCCTTTTTCTTTTTCTCTAGAGAGTCTCTAGCCTTAATAGCTAACTGATTAACAGTTTCCCTTTCGGTGGAATTCAGGGTTTGAGGGGTTGTCAGGATCGTTGACGTTAACTCCTTATCGGTTCGTTCCCTATCTGTATCACCTCCCATTGCATCCATATCTTGATCTAAAGCAATACTTGCAGCCCCTTGCTCCTGTTTCATGTCTTCTCGTAAACTCTTCGAGACAAGAGGAGAGGAAGGATTTTCATCTTCATGACAAGCAGCATTGCGCACATCTGATGTCGCATGATCATTCATATTACAATCAGACATATGTATACTAGATGTTGAACAACCATTCTCGTAAACTCTATCAGAAACAATGCTTTTAGGGACCCCATAAAGCCGTACTATCTCTCTAAACAAATCAGCAACATTAGTGGCATCATCGATTTTATAACATGAATTAAAGTGTGTCATCATTGAAACTCTATCAACAATTATAAAGATTGAGTCCCTATCCCATTTTGACCTAAGCAAACCTAATATAAAATCCATTGAAATGTCTACCATGATTCTTTAGGTATAGGCAAAGGGATATATAAGCCATGTAGTTAAGTCCTAGACTTTGCTTTCCTATAAGGTATATTTATCATTTATGCCTTGCACATCCTTTTTCATTTTAGGCCAATAAAAATGCTCATGCAACACATCCAAAGTCTTAACAACACTAAAATGCCCTATTAACTTGCCACCATGTGCTTCACGTATAAGTAATTCACATATAGAACTTAATGGAACAATAGAAATAATTCTTTTTAAAGAGATATCCATTAAGTCTATAGAACTTCCCAAAACCTGAAGTTTCACAAGCATTCTAAACATTAGCAAAATCACTATCATCCTTGTACAATTAATTATTTTGTGTTCAAATCCTAGAAATCTAGCATCTAAAGTAGATAAAAAAAACAAAACATACTTGCACGAAAGTGCATCAACCACAATGTTTTCTTTACTTTACTTATACTTGATCATATATGAAAAGCTTTCAATAAATTCAACCCATTTAGCATGTCTTCTATTCAACTTAGCTTGCCCTTTCAAGTGCTTCAATGATTCATAATCTGAATGTATCATGAACTCCTTGGGCCACAAGTAATGTTGTCATATGTCTCTAAAGTTCTTACCAAGGCATAGAGCTCCTATTCAACTTACCATTCAAGGCTACCCTATTAAGTTTCTCACTGAAATATGTAATGGCCTTATATGCTACATCAACACAGTTCCTATACTTATACATGAAGCATCACATTCAATTTCAAAAGCTTTTATAAAGTCTAGCAAAGCTAAAACAGGCTCCGAACAAACTTTATCTTTTAATAAATTAATAACTCTATCATGTTCATCATTCTATTTAAATTCAACATACTTTTTATCAATTTTAGTTAAAGATGATGCAATAGTATTAAAGTCCTTTACAAAACCTTCTACAAAAGGTACAATTACTAAGATTAACATACAATTTATCATCACGCAATACGCTAAGTACATTACAAAATGATCAAAATGCTTATTCAAGTTCTTGCTATACATTAAGATGTAATCAAAGTACACAACTCATCTAACATGTCATCAAGCCTAGGGATAGGATGTCTATACATTATTGTTATGTTGTTGATGGTGTGACAATCAACACACATCCTCCAAGTCCCATCTTTTTTGGAACAAGTAACACTGGCAAAACACAAAGGCTCATACTCTCACGAATTTACCCCTTCATCATCAACTCATCTAGTTGTCTTTGAAGCTTCTTCATCTCCTCAAGATTTCTTCTATAGGCTGGATGGTTAGGAACCGAAGACCTAGGTTTAAGGTCAATCTGATGTTCAATCCTTTTTAGTGGTGGTAATCTGATTAGTACTTAAAAGTGTATTTTTATCAAGGTTTTATATCATCATTTTGCACTTGAAGTACCAATAACTCCTTAACTAAAGCATGTTTTATAATAACATATCTAATAATATAAGATACCTTTAATTTATGGTAAACGTTCATCTTAAATGCAGGCCTATCACATAAATGAAAGAATTGATTGATGAGTTGAAGTACTGAAATTGAAAGGACAAAGAGATGACCAAACTTAGAAAAGAGATGTTGGTGCAGTCCAAACTGGAATATTGTTTGGTAATCAGGTCATATCTGGAGGTGTAGATCTCGGCTTTAGGTCTACTTTTTATGGATGGAAAGGTGAGATATAGGCCTACAACTTTCATGAGGAGCCCAAGATTTAACAAGGTCGTTTGCAAGTCCAAATTATAGCAACAATGAAGAAGTCCGAATCTGTCCTGCAGCCTAGACACTGTTCAGTGTTCAACCCATATCTTGAGTTTTAGAAGTATAAATAATCTCAAATTTTTACCCTGGAAAGATGAGACAATTCCCTAGAACTTTCATGATTGAAGTTTGTTCAAATTATGACGTTATCAATGATGTTTTTGGCAAACAAGAAGATAAGAATTGTCACCAAGTCAAGATGTGGCCACCCATTCATCAATTAGTCAACAAATCAATAGTTCTGAATTTTGGCCTATAAAAGGAGGCATTTGCCATGTATTTAGGCATCTTGGTGTTCAGATCAAGATCATGCTCTTGATCTCTCTTTATATTTTGTAATGCTTAAGTTTTGCTTATATAAATCTCTTGCTTATGCTTTTCATTTCCTTTCCTTGTTTATTTATGTTTTTTTCTTTTATTATGTCTAGCTAGGTTAATTATGTCAAGGTGAAAGGGTACACTAATGGTGTAAGAATAAGTATAATATAAACTTAACATGGACCTTAATGTTGGATACTAACATGATTTATATTTGTTATGTTGTTCACTTTTAATTCTTTGCTTGTTAAATGGTTAATCTAGATTTATGTTGTATAACACTTGGTAGAACAAATACTTGGCACTTTCATAGCCCATACTGTATGGTATAACCGACACCTGAGCTATGAAAGGAACTTGATTTGTTATTAACATAAGTTATAATCATGAATGCCTGACAACATTTACAAGTATTAGCATTATTCGAATAAGATAATTAATGTAATCATGTTAACAATTTATAATCTGATTGGAACCTCCTTTATGCGTGGTTTCCAATTGAATAATAAGAGTTTATACTATACTTGTTTGAAATACCATTAGTGGATCCTCTAACATTTACATTTGTTTTTATCATTGTTTAATTCTCATATTGATCTTTCATCTCAAAGTTCTCATCAACTTCAACTTCAACTTCAACTTCTTCTTCTTCTTCTTTATTATTATTACTACTACTACTACTATTATTGTTGTTGTTATTGTGTTGCTATAATTTATACAATTAACCTTCCTGTGGTTCGACCCCGGTCTTGTCGGGTTATTTATTACTTCGACACTCCTACACTTGGGAAAAGACATCAATCTTTTAGTCGTGTCATAATCCAATAGGGGTATCTTTACGGAATACATCATCAAAATCTTGCAAAAAAGTTGCATCCACACTAGGAGAAGTAGAATCGATATTGTTAGTGTTAAAATAAGCCTCCTTATACACAATTCATCGGCATGTTAGTTAAAGATATAGATATGATTTGAGCTTTTTTTGCATAAAAATTAGATTGTTTCTTTATTATCATCACACAAGTTTACTTTCTTCACACCTCGGGTTTCACCTCCACTCTCAACCGATTTAATTAATGATTTAGATTTAGATTTAGCTGAATCTAATGGTCTTCTCTCACCATTGTCCTCACGTGAATTTTCACTCTTCCCATCCTCACATTCCCTTTTTAATTTCAGTTGATCATCATCATACACTTGTTTTGGAGAAAGAGGTACAAGAGTGATGATTTTACCATTTTTTAAAATGGGGAACCGGTTTCTAAACCCATCATCAATTACCTTCCGACCAGAATTGCCATGGATGCCCCAAAAGTAAGTGACTAGCATGCATAATAAACGCAATCGACACTAGCTTAGTGACCTTCACTTCACCAATTCATTCAACCATTGCAATCTATAAAGCGTAGGATGCTTAATACAACTTAGATTCAATTTCTTCACAAGAGTATCACTAGCTACATTAGCACAACTACCTCCATCAATTATCATGCTACATATCTTGTTTTAGATGTGACATTGAGAGTGAAATATGTTTTCCCGTTGCTCATCTACATCATCTTCTTTAAGTTCCATGTTCAGCACACGCCTTATACACAAAGGTGATGTGAATCTCGTGATCACGTGGTCACGCAACCCACACCCAAAGACACCACTTCCCAGAAAGCCAGGTAAATCAGGTTTGATAGGAGTGTGACATAAAGATAACTTGTACCTAGGCACCAGCACTATTGAAAACAAAGACCCCCACCCAACGAATATTGATTCGCGAACGAGAAGTGATGGCACCACGAAGCCAGTTGTTCTTCGATAAGTTGTTTTCAGTTCTTTAGAGAACCAAGGAAGGGAGCATTAAGTGAAATCTAGTGATGTGGATCAGCCCATAAACACAAGTACGGACCCTTTACATGTGTGAAATAGGCCAATAACTCTGTCCAAGACAAAGGCATTGAATGCATTGGTTTTAAAGGTTTTGACCAAGTCAGATTTGACGGGTCCATTGGAGCATTAAGTGAAGGCCTTAACACAAGAGGGCCCATTGCGCTTATTTTAATATCGTTTGCTGGAGGTTTTAATTTGAGGTTTAATTATGCTGCAAACTAATCATATAAGGGGTTTGAGTACCTAAATATAAGAGAACAACCTATAAATTGAGATTTGTTGTTTGATTTATATCAAAATACTAAATATTGAATTTGAGGTCATTCTGATATCGCTTGATCTGGGTTTCAATTATGGTATGTAAAAATTACGTAACATGTCAGACTTGTGTCAAGATCCAAAACGAGATTCTTATTGTTTGTTTTTGTCCAAATCTTTTTTGTGGCAGGAGTAAACAAACATCTTTTTGAATGACAATTTCTTTGTTTTGTTTTTCAAATTTTTGATGCTATTGATATATTTTGGACAATAACAAAAAACAAAATATAATGATTTTTTTATATGCCACAAATTCAAGGAGAAGAAGACTTTGGATAATAAGGAATTTTTTTGTGAAATAAAAAAGAAACAAAAAATTTCAGAAGTATATAACTTGATTAATAGAGCCAAGCTTTGATACCAAATGAGATTTGATAATAGTGTAACAAGATCTCACGGTCCAGCAACCTATACGTTAAGAGAAATTCTCGAAAGGCCAAGTAAATAAGATTTGATAATAGTGTGACATAAAAATAATTCGTAATCCTCAACCCAACGAATATTGATTAGCAAATTAGAAATATAAGTGGAGATGCAAACCTCGTGATCACGTGCACACACAACCCACACGTAAAGACACTAATTCTCGGAAAACCAAGTAAATCAGGTTTGATAGAAGTGTGATATAAAGGTAACTTGTACCTAAGCACCAGCACTATTGAAAACGAAAAACCCCCACCCAACGAATATTGATTCGCGAACAAGAAGTATTAGGATGACGCCACGAAGCCAGTTGTTCTTCGATAAGTCATTTTCAGTTCCTTAGAGAACTAAGGAAGGGAGATTATCCCACCAACACACAAGTACGACAAAGAAGTTTAGTTTATTGAATTGAAAATTGTGCAACCTTACATGTTTGGTTATGCCTTTATTTATACTGACTCTAGACTTAAAAAAACCGTAATGAACCCCCCTTCTAAATATGCTCACTTACAATATGAAGCCAAATATGCTCGAATCACCATAAAAAGAAATAATAACCCAAAGACTAAGAAGAAATTAAAAAAAAACAATAAAAATCCGAAAATTACCATTCTAAATATGCTCAAATCAAATTTGTCACCCTGAAGAAGTCCCAAATAAACTAGGAGAAATCTGATTTGAAAAATTTGTGTTGCTGCCCCCTTTGATGCCCTTGATTAACTTGGATTTTCTTGTTTAACTTGGACAAATAAGAAAAAAAATTTCCTCCTTTGTTGCTGATTTAATTACTTTCCTTCCTAAATTAGGAAAAGCATTAAATAATCCTCTCCTCTTTAGGAATAAGATCTGGCCAACTTCCTTAATTTGGAGAATAAATTGCTGACTTTCTATCCATGTAGCATTAGGAAAAAACAAGCTTAACAAGGCTGGTATTGGGCCGCACACATCAGGCCCTTCTTCCACATGAATTGGGCTCTTTTTGAACATGAATTAGATGAATTAAAGGGTGTCCTTCATGCTCTTTAAATGTCCTAAGCCTCTCTAGGTCTATTTTGCTCAATATGTTCGGAACAATCCATTCAATGCTGCTTTAATCTTCTTCGCCCTAGCTCTTCTAATTGGCACCTCCAATGGACCCTTGGCATGATTATGTTTGGTGTTGGGCTGATCCTCATCATCCCCTCTCTCTTCAAAAGGATTCAACCACGAATCATCATCTACTTCAAATAGAGTAAGATCAGAAACATTAAAGGCAGCACTAACACCATACTCACCTGGCAAATCAACTTTATAAGCATTGTCATTGATCCTCTCAAGGATCTAAAAGGGCCCATCTCCTCGTGATTGTAGCTTTGATTTCCTATGGGCTGGAAATCTCTCCTTGCGCATATGCACCCAAACCCAATCGCGGGCTGAAAGACAACATGTTTGCGCCCCTTATTGGCTTTGGTTGCACACACACAATTCCTCTTTTCAATCTGTTGCCGCACACTCTCATGGATAGTGTCTTCACCACCTGTGCTTCATGATTACCATCCAAACTAAATTAAATTCGTTGGAGTTAAAAGGGTTAAATCCATACACAATTTCAAATGGTAAAAATTCAGTAGTAGAGTGCACATTACGGTATATGCAAACTCTATAAATGGTCTTAGGGACCCCGTGAAGCCATGGTATCTCCTTAAAGAACAAATCAACAATGTTAGTTGCATCATCGGTTTTATGACATGGAATGAAATGTGCCATCTTTAAAAGCCTATCAACAACTACAAAGATGGAATCCCTACCCCATTTTGACGTAGGTAAACCTAAGATGAAGTCCATCGAAATGTCTACCTATGGTTCTTTCGGTACAGGCAAAGAGGCACATCTTTTTTCATTTTAGACCAATAAAAATGTCCATGCAACACATCCAAAGTCTTTACAACACCAAAATGCCCCATCAACCCCCTAAGACGAAGTCCATCAAAATGTCTACCTATGGTTCTTTCGGTACAGGCAAAGGGGCACATCTTTTTTCATTTTAGACCAATAAAAATGCCCATGCAACACATCCAAAGTCTTAACAACACCATAATGCCCCATCAACCCACCTCTATGTGCTTAATGTACAAACAATTCACGTATATCACTTAAGGGAACACACAAATGACTTTCTTTAAACAAATATCCATCAAGTCTATAGAACTTCCCAAAAGCCGAAGTTTCGCAAGCATTCTAAACATTAGCAAAATCACTATCATCCTTGTACAATTCTTTTGTGTGTTCAAATCCTAGAAATCTATAAGTCGTTTTTCAGTTCATTAGAGAACCATGAAAGGGAGATTATCTCACCAACACACACACACAAAGTGCGGCAAACAAGAAGTTTTATTAATCTGAATTGTCCAATCTTACATGTCTTGTTATGCCCTTATTTATAGTGATTCCAAACTAAAATAAAACCTAATGGACCCCTTATGTGGTCTTATATGATGCCCACTTACAATTAAACCCAAATAATATAAATAAACCCTAAACTAAGAAGAAAATAATAATAACAATAATAATAATAAATCTGAATTTAATATCCTAAATATAATAGGATCAGATTTGTTACCCTTTAGAATTCCCATATAAGCTAGGAGAATCAAATCTGAAGGTAGATTTAATTTTGAAATCTTCTTTCCTTTTTTTTTTATAGCTAGGATGAATAAGGAATTCTTGTAAGAAAAGGATTCTGAAACATTTATGAATCCTTGCCACACTTATCAACTATGTTGCAGCCTATTAAAGATCTTTGTAGAATTAGGAGATTTCCAAAATAAACTGCCACATCCTTTTAGGAAAAGAATCCACAAGTCAAAAGGAAGTAAATAACAAAATTCGTACACCCTCTGTTGACCCGTGTTTTGATGCTTTCCCGAACTCCCATTGAACTGAAATTCTAAATCATGTTAGGAAAACATGTCAGGAGACTCCATGTAAAATTTCAACTGGATCCAACGATCGGATTGAGAATTATGATTGTTTCTGTATAAACTGGATAGCTGCACATTTTACATCAAAATTCGAATTTGACCTTGGCTGGATCGTATCACATGTCATACTAAAAAGTAACTTCGTTCCAAGCTTCCTCCAAAGAGTCTTCCAAAAGTGGCTTAAGAACTTTGTATCACGATCAGAGACAATGCTTTTAAGAACTCCATGCAAACGAACAATCTCTTGAGTCTAGAGTTAGTATAAATAAAGGCATAACCAGACATGTAAGTTCAACAATTCAGATTAATAAAACTTCTTGTTGGCCGCACTTTGCATAATGCTTGGTAGTTTAAATCTCAAGAGTCAGTATAAAAAGGCCATAATCAGAGATGTAGGGTTATGCAATCTTGAGATTAATAAGACTTCTTTGATGCACTTTGTTGTGTAAGTTGGTGAGATATTCTCCCTTCCTTGGTTTCCTAAAGAATTGAAAATGACTTAACGAAGAACAACTGGCTTCGTGGCGTCATCCTCATACTTGTTCATCAATCAATATTCGTTGGGTGTGGGTTATAGTTTCCAATAATGCTGGTGTCTAGATACAAGTTATCTTTGTGTAACACTCCTATAAACCTCATTTACTTGGCTTTCCGAGAATTGGTGTCTTTGCGTGTGCATTGCTTGATTGCATGTTCAAAAGGTTCGCATCAGCCATTCATTTTTCAAAAAGAGCTAAGATTTAGGATAACCATTCTTTATATGCCAACAAAAAAAATCTAAAATTGTATCATATCACTTGAATGACATACTTTTGAATTTACATCTCAATGATTTAATTTCTAAGGGAGGTACATCTCAAATTAACAACTTGTCATCCATTAGCAGGAAATTAGGGTTTTTTTCTATATTTTCTATTTTTATTTAGTCCCTAAACTCTTTAAACTTTTCAGTTAATCCTTAATTAAACATAATCTTTGGGAATCCATTCAATTTCACCCTTAATTTAGTCAATTAATTTATGAAACTTCAAAATTGGTTCTAGAGAAGTAAATAGCGCATTATCAACCCTTAATTTTATTATTTATCCCCTCAACACACAGTAAGGATATATGAATTTTGTTATTTACTTACTTTTGTCTTGTGTAAATTCTATTTGGCAAAGATCCTTTTTCTACAAGGATGTGGGATCTTCTTTTGGGAATTTTATTTTTTAGTTTTGCAAGGATCTTTAATGAGCTGCAATATAATCTTTAAGTGTGGCAAGGATTCATTAATGTTTCAGAACCCTTTTCATATAAGGATTCCTTATTCATTGTGGCTACACAAGGAACAAAACAAATTAGAAATTTCGACCACTACTCAAAAACTCCCAAATCTAGCCAGGAGTGGGGGCAAGATAAGAGAAGTGAAGAAAGTTAGGAAGGGGGATCAGAATTGTGTGGGAAAACCAAAGCAACAACCCAATTTTTATGCTATAGAGGGTAAGGTTAGATCTGTATTTTCACTAACAAGCCAATGATTTTACTTGTGTGCAAAAAGAGTGATACGGTACAACCTTGTGATACAACCCGCAAGGTCAGATTTGGATTATGGCTTAAAATTTGTACCGTCCAGTCTTACGTTATTGACCGTAACTCCAAATCCAACCGTTGGATCAAGCTGAAACTTTACCAGAAGATTCCAGAGGTATTGGTCTATGTTGTGGTTCTAATTCAGATGAATAAGTGTTTGGGAAGGACTTGCGAAATAGGTTAGAACAGGCTATATGGTCTGTTATTTACTTTCTTTTGACTTGTGTACTTTCTATTTGGCAAAGTTCCTTTTTCTACAAGGATGTGGGAGCTTGTTTTCATAATATTTTTTTTTACTTTTGCAAGGATCTTTAATGTGCTGCAATATAATCTTTAAGTGTAGCATGAGTTCACTAATATTTCAGAACCATTTTCATATAAGGATTTCTTATTCATTGTAGCTACACAAGGAACCAAATTAATCAGAACATTCGACCACTACTCAAAAACTCCCAAAACTGGCCGGGAGTGGGGGCAAGATAAGAGAAGTGAAGAAAGTTAGGAAGGGCGATGAGAATTGTGTGGGAAAACCAAAGCAACATCCCAATTTTTATGCTATAGAGGGTAAGGTTAGATCTGTATTTTCACAAAAAACCAATGATTTTACTTGTGTGCAAAGAGTGATACGGTTCAGCCTTGTGATACAACCAAAGCAAGGTCAGATTTCGATTATGGCATAAAATTTGTACCGTCTAGTCTTACGTTATTGACCAAACTCCAAAACCAACCGTTGGATCAAGCTGAAACCTTACCAGAAGTTTCTAGAGGTATTTGGTCTATGTTGTGGTTCTAACTCAGATGAATAAGTGTTTGGGAAGGACTTGCGACATAGGTTAGAACGGGATATATGAATTTCGTTATTTACTTTCTTTTGTCTTAAGTAATTTCTATTTGGCAAAGATCCTTTTTCTACAAGGATGTGGGAGCTTTTTTTGGGAATTGTTTTTTTACTTTTGCAAGGATCTTTAATGAGCTGCAATATAATCTTTAAGTGTTGCAATGATTCATTAATGTTTGAAACCCTTTTCATATAAGGATTCCTTATTCATTGTAGCTACACAAGGAACCAAACAAATCAAAACTTTCGACCACTACTCGAAAACACCAAAATTTGGCTGGGAGTGGGGATAAGATAAGAGAAGTGAAGAAAGTTAGGAAGGGTGATGAGAATTGTGTGGAAAAACTATAGAAACAACCCAATTTTTATGCCAGAGAGGTTAATGTTAGATTTGTATTTTTCACTAAAAGCCAATGATTTTACTTGCGTGCAATGACCGATCTGGTTCAGCCATGTGATTGAAACCATGCACGGTCAGATTTGGTATTGACCATATGCATGAATTTAGGGAAAACAAATGTCTGAATGACTTAGTTTTCGTTGATGATTTTGACTGTCAAAATGACTTAGTTTTCGTTGATGATTTTGACTGTCAAAATGACTTAGTTTCTCACCCACTCACACAACAAGGTGCAATAAAGAAGTTTTATTAATTTGAATTGCGTAACCCTACATTTCTGATTATGGCTTATTTATACTTACTCTAAACTAAAATAAACCCTAATAAGCCTCGTATGTGGACTTATATGAGGTCCACTTACAATTAAACCCAAATATAACCCAAAATATAAAGAAATAAAAATAACACAATGCCTGGTATTGTTGTCGTATATAGCAAAGAAAATAAAAGCTAAATAAACTGAATTTTTCAATTTTAACGTGTGAGTCATTTTACAGTTCTTGAACGTACTGAATCTATATCAAAGATTAAAGGTGCTACTAAAGCTTCCGTTCGGTTAATGAGAAGTATTGTTGAGCTAGATGAAGAGAGAGTGATGCGAACCTCGTGATTACGTGGTCAGGCAACTCACACGCAAATACACCAATTTCCAGAAAGCCAAGTAAATTAGGTTTGATAAGAGTGTGACACAAACTTGTACCTAGGCACCAATACTATTGGAAATGGAAACTCCCACCCAAAAAATATTGATTCGCGAACGAGAAATATAAGGATGACACCACGAAGTCATTGTTCTTTGATAATTTGTTTTTTAGTTCTTTAGAGAACCATGGAAGGGAGATTATCTTACCAACACACACACACACACGAAGTGCGACAAATAAGTAGTTTTATTAATCTGAATTGTCTAACTTACATGTCTGGTTATGCTTTTATTTATATTAACTCTAGACTTAAATAAACCTTAATGGACCCCCCTTAGACTTGTAAGGAAAGGATTCGGAAACTATGCTGCAGCTTATTAAAGATCCTTGTAGAGCTAGGAGATTCCCAAAACAAGCTGTCATATCTTTGTAGGAAAAGGATCCTTGCTAAATAAGAAGTCCATGAGTCAAAATAAAGTAAATAACAAAATTCAATGCAGTCTCTGTTTACCCGTATTGGGATGCTGTAAAACTAAAATTTTAACCCAAGGTAGGTCAACATCTCAGCAGACTCCACGTAAAATTTCAACCTAATCCATCGGTCAGATTAAGAATTATGATTATTGCCGTAAAACTAGATAGTTGCACATTTTACATCAAAATCCAAATGTGACCTTGCCTGGATCATATCAAATCCTTTTTCTATAACGATGTGGCAGCTTGTTTTTGGAATTTCCTAGTTCCACAAGAATTTTTAATGAGGTGAAACATAATATCCAAGAGTGGCAACGATTGATTAATGTTATGATCCAAGTAAAGTCAAATTTGGATTTTGACGTAAAATTTCATATTGTCCAGTTTAAGGTAATGATTAATAACTTTAAATCCAACCGGTTCAGGTTTGATGGGTTAAATTCAGATTTGAATCCAAGGTTTATTTGGATTAGGTTATGGACTTTTTAATTTAAGGCTTTTGGGTCAGTTTTACTATGTTGGTTAGTTCAACCCAATAAAGTATATCCAATATGGTTAATTTTTCATAACTATTTAAACACATATAAGCCTAAATTTCAGCATTCTGTGGTTCTTTTTTTTTGGTAAGTTGACATTCTTTGGTTCTTAAACAAATTGAATCTAACTTATTGAAGATTAATTGGCTTCGTGACATCATTTGACTTCATTCCAATAGTGTTATTGTCTTGTAGCATGTTTTCATTATATCATACTCATATCAAAACTATTTCGGCTTTTCGGGATCAGATCTTAAACTTGATTATGTGTTGCGTGACCTCTTGATAAAGAGGTTCTTGTCACAACTTCAACAATCAATTTCCAAGCTTATTTTGGATATGTAGAAGTAGAAACAAAGACACTAGTGTTTCTAGAATGAGAATTTTGTTCATGATATTATTTAAACTAGAAAAATTATCTATCTTAGGTTATTTTGATTAATTAGGAACAACAACTTTAGTTTGTGTCAGATTTGTTATTTTTATTATTTTCTTCTTGATGTGACATGTTTCTTTGCTGGGATAAAGAACAAATTTGACTTATCAAGGTATACATGACCTTATGGCTTCTTTCTAAGACTTCTCGTTTAGCTAATTGGTTTACGTTGGGTGGGGGTTCCTTATTCCAATAGTGCTGGTGACTTGGAACAAGTTTCCATTATGTCACACTCCTATTAAACCTTATTTCTTTTCTTTTCCGGAGTTGTATCATCTTCTTTCTAGGTTGCTTGACTATGTGATCAAGAGTTTCCCATCATTTGGTTTCCTGAGCATAAGTCATACCAAATACGATGGGAGAATGAGCAATCAAAAAATAAGTGATCAACATCTTCCCTATCACCTCCATGTAAAAGGCATCGGATAACCTGAATAACATCATAGGATAGCTTATCTTGAGTAGAGAGAGCTTCACCAATAGCAATCCACGATATAAATGAAAATCGCAGGATAACATGTTTATGCCAAACAAGTTTTGCACCACTCTATTTTCTCTCGAATCAGATGAATAGAGATCCAAGCACTACGAATAGAGAAAATACCCCTTGGAGCATCATTCCAACACACAAGGTCACGCATTCCATCACATGGGAGAAAAGAAGTGGGAGTACATCGAATAAGCTCAATCCACTTAAGGGATCTAGGAAGAAGCCAAATCTACTCCTTACCACCAATAATATAACTCAACCTCGCATTCCTCCCCAAGCTAAAATCAATAATAATCCTATCCCCAAATAACTCTATCAAGGGCCCAACAGGTGGCAATTATCAAATCAAAGAGAAATAGAATGCCCATCTCCTACACAGGAATATATGAATTTATGAACATCACATGAAGTCCAAGCATCTTTCTCCAACTCCAAGAACAATTTCCCGGGCAAGGAATCTCCCAGATACTTCTACGTCACAATAAATAAGAAGATATCCAGGATGACCATATAAAGTTGGCCGGATTACATATAGTCCAAAAATGTTTGACCATGGCTACCCGATTCCACACCTTTAGATTTTTTCCCTCCTCCTTAGGCAAACAAAATGTATCCCTAGCAACTTTTGCATTACCAAATGAAAGATCACTACCCTTCCATAAAAAAGATGATACGGTTCAGTCTTGTGATACAATCTAAGTAAGGTCAGATTCGGATTTTTGAGTAAAATTTTATGTAATCAGAAAGACAACCTACCTTAGGCAGGATGTTTTAGGGGTGATAGTATCTTTCCTTTTACGTAATCAATCTTGTACCATAAAATTTATGTTGACCAATTAGGATTTTTAATGATCATAATACTAGGTGGCGACATTTTAAACCAGACCTTTTTTCCCTCTAAGAACAAGATGCCAAATATTTGTTCTTTTTGCCTATTCTTTAAAAGTCGCCGCAATGTTGGGTGCAACAAAATAACGACTTCGCTGGGGACTTTAGGACTAAGCTTTCTTTTAGACTTATTATTACTATCTTTTTTGTTGTGCTTCTTTATTTATTTTCTTCCCTTTACTGCTTTAGCACGTATACTTATTGTCATGCATCACTTTAAGAGCACACACCTTAAAATTTAGGATAAGAGATGAAGTAACGGTATCCCAAAAGTTTTAGCCTGGGCAAGACTAGTGAAATCATCTAATTCTTGCTTGATTGTTTACTTGGAAGTGGTTGGTATGCCAATTTGATATTAGTCAGGGCCTTTATCTTCACACTCCTTATAAGTTTTATATCTATCTTTTAAGGACGATCACTAAGCATGTGATAGTAATCTACCCCTTAATGCACTTAGTAAATAGAACCTACCTTTTGTACCCTGTGTAATCTCATTATGGCAAGCCCAACATATAGCATATTGAATTCCAAGATCTTTGGGTGGCAAATGGTTGTCATATAGGAGTTTTACAAGAGTTTGAGTTATTACAATTGATAAAAAGGGTTCAAATGGAAGCCAAAAGGTTGTCAAAAATAAGACTTTGGCAAGATTGGACAGGGATCCCCTTGTTGATAATGAAATCATGTTCCTAAAATCCATAAATAACAACCGTTGTCACCCCGTGATGGGCGAGTCCACATTTAATATGCATTTTTCTTGTTGATAAGAACAAACACTTTTGCATTTACTATGCTTAATTGCTTGATTTTCATTTAGCAGGTTAAAATATAGATCCTCAATTAAGCCACACCTATAACACTCGCATGCGGAGAAGACAAATGAAGAATGAAGAGAGAACCCAGTTGGAAGCGCAACACTAAAAAGAGATGAATAGTCTTAAAGAAGAAGTTGCAAGGCTTACTAGTCTACTTGAATAGGCCTTGAGATCTAGATCTAGAGAAGCAGCATCTACACAGCCAACAATCACAACTTAGCCAATACTTGTGCCCGCAACTCCATTCAAACTATAGAATTTAGGGCAAGTGAGGTGCCACCTGAATCTCAACAGGGTATGTATTTTTATTTTACTGAACTAGCATATCTTATAAGAATATCGTTTACCATTGGCTTTACAGGAAAGGAATCTTAAAAGGATAAGGTGGTAAAAAAAGATGGGTTGAAAAAATTGTTTGCCCTAGAGGAAAGGATGATGATAATTGTGGGAACTAGCCTATATAATCTTGTAAAGGCTGTTGAGATATGTCTTGTCTAGAAGATCTTAGATTCACATATATGACAAGGAGCTCTATGCCTTGGTTATGCAGATCAGCCCAACACCAAGCGTAATCATGCCAACGACCCATTGGAAGTGCCAATTAGGCCAATCACAAGAGCTAGGGCAAATAAGCTCAAAGAAGCGTTGAATGGGCTTATTCAGAACATATGGAGCGAAATGGACGTAGAGGGGCTTGGGACATTTAAGGAGCGTGAAGGACAACCTTTAATTCATCTAGTTCAGGTCCAAGAAGAGCCCAATTCGTGTGGAACAAGGGGTTGATGTGTCCGACCCAATACTAGCCTTGTTAGGCTTGTTTTTTTCCCTAATGCTACAAGGATAAAAGGTCAGCAATTTATTCTTCTAATTAAGTAAGGAAGTTGGCCATATCTTATTCCTAAAGAGGGAAGGACTATTTAATGTTTTGCCTAACTTAGGAAGGAAAGTAATTAAATCATCAACAAAGGAGGAAATTTGTTTTCTTATTTGTCCAAGTTAAATAATGAAATCCAAGTTAATCAAGGACATCAAAAGGGGGCAGCAACACAAATTTTTCAAATCAGATTTTTTCTAGTTTATTTATTTGGGTCAATTGTAAGTGGGCTTCATATAAGTCCACCTAAGGGGGTCCATTAGGGTTTCTTTAAGTCTAGAGATAAATAAAAGCATAACCAAACATGTAAGGTTACGCAATTTTCAGATCAATAAACTTCTTTGTTGCACTTATTGCGTGTTGGTGGGATAATCTCCCTTCCTTGGTTCTTTAAAGAACTGAAAAACGACTTATCGCAGGACAACATTCTTCGTGGTGTCATCCTTATACTTCTCGTTCATGACTCAATATTCATTGGGTGGGGGTCTCCATTTCCAATAGTCTTTGGTGCCTAGATACAAGTTATCTTTGTGTCACACTCCTATCAAACCTGATTTACTTGGCTTTCCGGGAATTGGTGTCTTTGGGTGTGGGTTGCGTGACCACGTGATCATGAGGTTCGCATCACTTGGTAAGAACTTTAGAGACATGATAGCATTAATTGTGGCCCAAGGAGTTTTTGATACATTCTAATCATGAATCACTGAAGCATTTGAAAGGGCAACATAAGTTAGGTAGGAAACATGTCAAATGGGTGGAATTTATTGAAACCTTTCCATATGTGATCAAGTATAAGCAAGGAAATGAAAGCATTGTTGCTAATGCACTTTCACACATGTATGTTCTTTTATCTACTTTGAATGTCATCATGGGAATTATAATCCATCTAGTAAAGCTGAATCTAATCTACAAGAAGATTCTGATGGCATAATAACAAGAGCGAGAGCAAAACAATTGCAAAAGAGCCTTGACTAGTCAAATTGGAGTGATTGAAGCTGTTTCGGAGTTAAAAGCTAGCAAACTGTTCGGAATTGGTTCGAAGGTTCTTATTTGCCTACAATTGAAACTTGGATATGGAAAAAGCCCTTAATGGTTCTTTTGATGTTGGGCTACTTGAGTTTGGATTAATAATACAAATAAGTGAAGAAATTGATGCTGTTTACTGTCCGAATAGTAGATGAATTTGAACATGATTTTGAAGGCATCCATTGCATGTGAAGACAAGACTAATCTAGGTGGATTTCAAGTTCAGAACGTGATCTTTCTAGACTGTTCAATCATGATTGCATTGGACTTTTGTGCTCATGATTTGGTCCTTTTATGTTTCAATTAAGGTCAGAAAAGATATGCTAGTTAAATTTGTCTAGTTACTTTGTCAAAGTCTAATTTTTTTGCTTGACTTCTATCATGTTGAATTTTCCTAACTATGGAGGGATGTTCCAGTTATAAATATGTAATAAACACTTTTGGCCAAGATTTAAAACTTAATTCAGAGAAATTTAGAATTGTTCTTCCAAATTGATTTTTGTGGAGAACCTTACCTAACTTATCACTCTTCAATCACAAAGAGTGTGGCATCGAAATCCTAGATTGATCTTTTTGGTGTCTAGATCGACTTATCAAAGTATCATTCTAGTTTATCCTCCATCTTATTTACTAACCTATAAATAATCCAGCCTAAACACCAAAAAAAAGACAACCAACCATACCCATCCTTCATCTATTTTTCATCAGATTCATTGTTGTTGATTTTCAAATCATTCACGGCACATCAAATTTACCTTACATATAACAAAGAGCTTTATGCCTTGGTAAGAACTTTAGAGACGTGACAACATTACCTGTGGCCTAAGGAGTTTGTGATATATTCTGATCACGAATCATTGAAGCACTTGAAAGGGCAAGGTAAGTTGAGTAGGAGACATGCCAAAATGGGTTGAATTTATTGAAACCTTTCCGTATGTGATCAAGTATAAGCAAGGAAAAGAAAACACTGTGGTTGATGCACTTTCATGCAGGTATGTTCTTTTATCTACTTTGAAAGCTAGATTTCTAGGATTTGAACACAAAAGAAGTATACAAGGAGGATAGTGATTTTGATAATGTTTACAATGCTTGCGAAACTTCGGCTTTTGGGAAGTTCTATAGACTTGATGGATATTTGTTTAAAGAGAGTCGTTTGTGTGTTCCATTAACTTCTATACGTGAATTGCTTGTACGTGAAGCATATGGAGGCAGGTTGATGGGGAATTTTGGTGTTGTTAAGACTTTGGATTTGTTGCATGAATATTTTAATTGGTCTAAAATGAAAAAAGATGTGCAACGCATATGTGATAAATTCATAACTTGTAGGAAAGCAAAGTCTAGGACTCGACCACATGGCTTGTATACCCCTTTACCGGTACCGAATGAACTATGGGTAGACATTTTGATGGATTTGTCTTAGGTTTACCTAGGTCAAAATGGGGTAGGGATTCCATCTTTGTAGTTGTTAATAGGTTTTCAAAGATGGCACACTTCATTCCATGTCATAAAACCGATGATGCAACTAACATTGCTGATTTGTTCTTTAGAGAGTGCTTATAAAGTTGATTTGCCAGGTGAGTATGGTGTTAGTGCTACCTTTAATGTTTCTGATCTTACTCTGTTTGGTGTAGGTAATGATTCGAGGTCGAATCCTTTTCAAGAGAGAGGGGATGATGAGGATCAGCCCAACACCATATATAATATCAAACATTAACCAATTCTCTCATATTAAAAAAATACATAATTTAATAAAATTCAACCATTCTCACGTATTGTCTTAAAATTATTAATTATCACAAATTCTCACAAAAAATTATCAATTACCAAAATGGACCTAGAGGGGCTTGGGACATTTAAGGAGCATGAAGGACAACCTTCAATTCATCTAATTCAGGTCCAAAAAAGCTCAATTTGTGTGGAACAAGGGGCTAATGTGTCCAGCCCAATACCAGCCTTATTAGGCTTGTTTTTTTTCCTAATGCTATAAGGATAGAAAGTCAGCAATTTATTCTCCTAATTAAGTAAGGAAGTTGGCTAGATCTTATTCCTAAAGTGGGGAGGATTATTTAATGTTTTTCCTAACTTAGGAATGAAAGTAATTAAATCAACAACAAAGGAGAAAATTTGTTTTCTTATTTGTCCAACTTAAATAAGGAAATCCAAGCTAATCAAGGACATCAAAGGGGGCAGCAACATAAATTTTTCAAATCAAATTTCTCCTAGTTTATTTGGGACTTCTTAAGGGTGACAAATCTAATTCTAGCATATTTAGGATAGTAATTTTTGAATTTTTATTATTTTTTTTATCTTTAGGTTATTATTACTTATTTGGGTCAATTGTAAGTGGGCTTCATATAAGTTCACCTAAGGGGGGTCCATTATGGTTTCTTTAAGTCTAGAGTTAGTATAAATAAAGGCATAATCAAACATGAAATGTTACATAATTTTCAGATCAATAAACTTCTTTGCCGCTTTTATTGTGTGTTGGTGGGATAGATTTTTCCTTGATTCTCTAAAGGACTGAAAAACAACTTATCGAAGAACAATTGTCTTCGTGGTGTCATCCTTATACTTCTCGTTTGCGAATCAATATTCGTTGGGTGGGGGTTTTCGTTTTCAATAGTGTTGATGCCTAGGTACAAGTTATCTTTGTGTCACACTTTTATCAAACCTGATTTACTTGGCTTTCCGGGAATTAGTGTCTTTGCGTGACCATGTGATCACGAGGTTCGCATCACATTTCCTTCAGCATTCTACGAGTCTGAAAGAATGATTTAACAGCATTGATTACATCTTCCCCAACTATGTGCCATATTCTTTTGAAGAAACTTGCGTTGAAACCATTTAGGCCAGTGGCTTTTGTGTTTTTCAAATTAAACATAGATAGCATCCTTAATCTCCTCCCTTGTTACATCTTGGGCTATTAAATGCTGCTACGTCCAGTTTCAATTTAATAGGCGATTCTATCATTTCCTCGTTCACAATCCCAGCCTCCTGTTTCACTCCTAACACACTCTGGAAGTACGCAATTACTTTTGATTTGTCAGCCTCGTGCCCTTCAACAACGTCCCCATCCTCCCTTGTAACTGAGAGAAGCTTATTTATGTTTTGTCTTCCTTTTACTAATTTATGAAAGTAGCTAGTATTCCAGTCCCCCAAGCCAAGCCATTATATCCTTGCCTTCTGCATGAAAAAACTCTCTTCAGCCTTGATGGTAGTACAACAACCCTTTCATGCACGCACAAAGTCGAATCTTCATGCGTTGTATCCAGAGCATGTTGGGCCTTAGAATACTTTGGATTTTATAAAAAAAAAAATAGTAATTTGGATTTCTGTTTAGAATACTTCAAGTATAGTTTAATTGTTTTGCATTAATAATAATATAAAAAAAATTTAAAACTTTATTACGATTTTTGCTTAGATACTTTAAGTACAGTTTAATTATTTTAAAATTTTCAAAATATAAAAAAAATTTATTTTTTTTTAAAAAATAGAATTTCTGTTTAGGATACTTAAAGGATAATTTAAATGTTTTAAAATTAAAAATATAAAAACTTTTGATAAAAACAATAATTGAGTATTTATGTGTAGGATACTTTAATGATAGTTTAAATGTTTTAAAATTATGAATTATAAAGAAATTTATAAAGAAATAATTAGGATTTCTATTTAGGATACTTCAATGATAGTTTGATTGTTTTAAAGTTTTAAAATACAAAATAAATTTATTAAAAAATATTTAGGATTTACGTTTATGATACTTCAATGATAGTTTAAATATTTTAAAATTATAAAATATTAAAACAATTCACAAAAAAAATCAATTAAGATTTTGGTGTAGGATACTACAATGATAGTTTAATTTTTTAAAAATATAAAACAATTTTATAAAAACATTAATTACGATTTCTGTTTAGTATACTTCAAAGATAGTTTACATGTTTTAAAATTATAAAATTTAAACTAAATTTATAAATATACAATTCAATTTCTTTTTAGAATACTTCAAGGATAATTTCAATGCTTTAAAATTTTAAATTATAAAAACAATTTATAAAAAAATAATTGGGATTTCTCTTCAGGATAATACTTCAAAGATAGCTTAACTGTTTTAAAATTATAAAATATAAAATGAATTTATACAAAAACATATTTAGTATTTATGTTTATGATACTTGAATGATGATTTAAATGTTTTAAAATTATAAATATAAAAACAATTGATAAAAAAAGTAATGAATATTTCGTTTTGGGATACTTCAAGTATAGTTTAAATATTTTAAAATTATAAATATAAAAATAATTTATAAAAACATAATTAGGATTTCTATTTAGGATACTTCAAGGATAATTTAAATATTTTGAAATTGTAAAACATAAAATAAATTTATAAAAAAGAATAGTAATTTGGATTTCTGTTTAGGATACTTCAGGTATTGTTTAATTGTTTTGAAATAATAAAATATAAAAAAAATTAAAAAAAAATTATTAGGATTTTTTCTTAGAATACTTTAAGTACAATTTAATTATTTTAAAATTTTCAAAATATGAAAACAATTTATTTTTTTAAAAAAATAGAATTTCTGTTTAGGATACTTGAAAGATAATTTAAATGTTTCAAAATTAAAAATATAAAAGCAATTGTTAAAACAATAATGAGTATTTATGTGTAGGATACTTTAATGATAGTTTAAATGTTTTAAAATTATGAATTATAGAAAAATTTGTAAAGAAATAATTAGGATTTCTATTCAGGATACTTCAATGATAGTTTGATTGTTTTAAAGTTTTAAAATACAATACAATTTTATTAAAAAATAATTAGGATTTACGTTTATTATACTTCAATGATAGTTTAAATGTTTTAAAATTATATAATATTAAAAAAATTCAAAAAAAAATTAATTAAGATTTTGGTGTAGGATACTACAATGATAGTTTAATTTTTTTAAAATATAAAACAATTTTATAAAAACATTAATTACGATTTTTGTTTAGTATACTTCAAAGATAGTTTACATGTTTTAAAATTATGAAATTTAAACTAAATTTATAAATAAACAATTCAATTTCTTTTAAAATACTTCAAAGATATTTTCAATGCTTTAAAATTTTAAATTATAAAAAAATTTTATAAAAAAAATAATTCAGATTTCTCTTCAGGATAATACTTCAAAGATAGCTTAACTGTTTTAAAATTATAAAATATAAATCGAATTTATACAAAAACATATTTAGTATTTATTTTTATGATACTTGATGGATGATTTAAATGTTTTAAAATTATAAATATAAAACAAATTGATAAAAAAATGTAATGAATATTTCGTTTGGGGATACTTCAAGTATAGTTTAAATATTTTAAAATTATAAAATATAAAAATAATTTATAAAAACATAATTAGGATTTCTATTTAGGATACTTCAAGGACAATTTAAATGTTTTAAAATTTTAAAATAAAAATATAATTTATAAAAAAGAATAGTAATTTGAATTTATGTTTAGGATACTTTAAGTATTGTTTAATTGTTTTCAAATAATAAAATATAAAAAATAGTTATAAAAAAAATTAATTACGATTAAGGGTTAGGATACTTTAAGGACAATTTAATTGTTTTAAAATTTTAAAATAAAAAAAATTATGAAACAAAAATTAGAATTTCTCTTTAGATTACTTGAAGGATGATTTAAATATTTTAAAATTAAAATTATAAAAACAAAATTGATAAAACAATAATGAGTATTTATGTTTAGGATAATTTAAGGATAATTTAAATGTTTTAAAATTATAAATATAAAACAAATTGATAAAAAAATGTAATGAATATTTCTGTTTCAGATACTTCAAGTATAGTTTAAATATTTTAAAATTATAAAATATAAAAATAATTTATAAAAACATAATTAGGATTTCTATTTAGGATACTTCAAGGACAATTTAAATGTTTTAAAATTTTAAAATAAAAATATAATTTATAAAAAGAATAGTAATTTGAATTTATGTTTAGGATACTTTAAGTATTGTTTAATTGTTTTCAAATAATAAAATATAAAAAATAGTTATAAAAAAATTAATTACGATTAAGGGTTAGGATACTTTAAGGACAATTTAATTGTTTTAAAATTTTAAAATAAAAAAAAATTATGAAACAAAAATTAGAATTTCTGTTTAGATTACTTGAAGGATGATTTAAATATTTTAAAATTAAAATTATAAAAACAAAATTGATAAAACAATAATGAGTATTTATGTTTAGGATAATTTAAGGATAATTTAAATGTTTTAAAATTATGAATTATAGAAATAATTAATTAGGATTTCTATTTAGATACTTCAAAGGATAATATAAATGTTTTAGAATTGTAAAATATAAAAAAAAAATTTATGAAAAAATAATCAGGAATTCTATTTAGGATACTTCAATGATTGTTTAATTGTTTTAAAATTATAAAATATAAATACAATTTATAAAAAAAAAGTTAATTTTAATTTCTGTTTAAGATATTTCAAGGAAAGATGAAAAGTTTTAAAATTTTAAATTATAAAAACAATTTATAGAAAAATTAATCAGGATTTCTGTTTAGCATACATCAAGGATAGTTTAAATATTTTAAAATTAAAAAATATAAAAATATTTTTAAAAAATATAATTATGATTTCTAATTATCATACTTCAATGATAGTTTAAATATTTTGAAATTATAAATGATAAAAATAATTTTTGAAAAAATATAATTGGGATTTCTGTTTATGATACTTTAATGATAGTTTTAAAGTTTTAAAATTATAAAATATAAAAACAATTTATAAAAAAAAATTAGTTAGACTTTGTGTTTAGGATACTTTAATGATAGTTTAATTGTTTTAAAATATAAATATAACTTATAAAAAAATAATAAGAATTTCTCTTTAGGATACTTTAAGGATAATTTAAATGTTTTAAAATTATAAAATTTAAAAACAATTTATAAAAAAAATTAGTTAAACTTCATGTTTAGGATACTTCAATGATAGTTTAATTGTTTTGAAATATAAAAATAATTTATAAAAAAATAATAAAAATTTCTATTTAGGATACTTTAAATGTTTTAGAATTATAAAATATAAAATCAATTTATAAAAACAAGGAATTGGCATTTCTGTATAGGATTCCTCAAATATAGTTTAAATATTTTAAAATTATAAAATATAAAAAGATTAAATAAGAAAGGGAAATAGGATTTCTGTTTAGGATATTTTAAGGATATTTTAAATTTATTTTTTTATAAAACTAAAAATTATTTTAAAAAAATTAATTAGAATTTCTCTTTATATTACTTTAAAGATAGTTTAAATGTTTTAATTTTATAAAATATAAAACCAATTGATAAAAAAATAATAATGAGGATTTCTATTTAGGATTCTTCAAGTATAGTTTAAATGTTTTAAAATTCTAAAATATAAAAACATATTATAAAAGAATTAATCAAAATTTCTCTTGAGGATACTTTAAAGATAGTTTAATTGTTTTAAAATTAAAAAAAAACATCAATTAGAATTTTTGTTTATGATACTTCAAAGATAGTTTAATTGTTTAAAAATTTTTAAATATAAAAACAATTTAACCAAAAAAATAATTAGAATTTCTGTTTAGGATACTTTAAGGACTCTTTAATTGTTTTGAAATTATAAAATATTAAAAAAAATTAATTAGACTTTCTGTTTAGGATACTTCAATGACCATTTAATTATTTTATAATTTTAAAATACAAAAAAAATTTATAAAAAAATAATTAAGATTTTAATTTAGGATACTTCAATGATAATTTATATGTTTTAAAATTATAAAATTTAAATGAAATTTAAAAAAAGTAATTAGGATTTCTGTTTAGGATATTTTAAGGATAGTTTAAATGCATTTTTTTTATAAAACTAAAAATAATTTATAAAAAATTAATTAGAATTTCTTTTAAGGTTACTTCAAGGATATTTTTAATGTTTTAATTTTATAAAATATAAAACCAATTGATGAAAAAAGTAATGAGGATTTCTGTTTAGGATTCTCCAAGTATAGTTTAAATGTTTTAAAATTGTAAAATATAAAAACATATTATAAAAGAATTAATCAAAATTTCTCTTAAGGATACTTTAAAGATAGTTTAATTGTTTTAAAATTAAAAAAAACATTAATAAGAATTTCTGTTAATGATAATTCAAGGATAGTTTAATTTGTTTTGAAATTTTAAAATACACACACACACACACAAGTAATTAGTATACGAGCTATGTTGCGTATTTCAGCTAAAAACTTAATGGGACAGACTTGAATTACCTTACTTATGACAAGGAGCTCAATGCCTTGGTGAGAATTTTAGAGGCGTGGCAGCATTACCTGTGGCTCAAGGAGTTTGTGATACATTCTGATAATAAAAAATACTGCAATGATGATATACGAAATAGAACGGCTGCTACTTTCATCCAAAGTTGTTGGCGATGATTATTGGCAAGAAAAGAACTCCAAAGGTTTTAAAAAAAGGCTAAGGAATTGTCCATTCAACTTGTTGGTGATTTGAGGACGAATCATCATGAAGAGAGAGGGAATGATATGATTCAGACAAGGTCAAATTTTGATTTAGATGTAAAATGTGCAATTATCCAGTTTTACGACAACAATCATAATTCACAATCCAACTGTTGGATTGGGGTGAAATTTTACGTGGAGTCTCCTGACATGTTTTCACGTCAATCAGAGCTTGTGAAGGCATCACAATATGGGTCAACATAGGCTGCACAAATTTTGTTATTTACTTCCTTCGGACTTGTGGTCCTTTCTATCTCGGAAGCGAGATTTTTGCCTTTGGGTATGTCAGACCATTCTCCTATGGTGGTAAATGTTACTGGTAATGATCAGAACATAAAGAAACCATTCAGATTCTTTGATATGTGGATGGATCATGACGAGTTCATGCCCTTGGTGAAGAAGGTATGGGATTAGAATTCGAGGGGTTGTCCAATGTATCAGCTGTGTTGCAAACTAAGAAAGCTAAAGTAGGAATTGAAACTTTTCAATATGACTCACTTCTCCAACATTTCAGATAGAGTCAAAGACGCAAAAAACGAAATGGATAAGGCTCAACAGGCTCTGCATATAGTGCATGAGAATCCAACTTTGTGCATGCGAGAAAGGGATGCTGTTCGTAAATACGCTTCTACCATCAGGGCTGAAGAGAGTTTTTTCAAACAGAAGGCAAGGATACAATGGCTTAGCTTGGGGGATCAGAATACTAGCTACTTTCACAAATTAGTAAATGGAAGACAGAATAGAAATAAGCTTCTATCACTTACAAGGGAGGATGGAGAGGTTTTCGAAGGACATGAGGTAATCAAATCAGAAGTAATTACGTACTTCCATCGTGTGTTAGGAGTGGATTAGATGCCTAGCGTTCTGAACGAGGAAGTGGTGGAATCAGCAATTAACTTGAAACTGTCTTCGACGCAACAGCATGTACTAGCACAAGATGTAACAAGGGAGGAGATTAAGCATGATATGTTTAGTTTGAAGAACAACAAAGCCCCTGGTCCAGATAGCTTTAACGCAGGTTTCTTCAAAAGAATGTGGCACATAGTTGGGGAAGATGTAATAAACGTTGTTAGCTCCTTCTTTCAGACTCGTAGAATGCTTAAAGAAATGAATGCTACATCCATTTCCCTTATTCCTAAAGTTGCTAATCCTACGAGGTTGACAAATTTTTGTCCTATATCTTGCTGCAATACAGTGTACAAATGCATCGCTAAGATTCTAGCTGAGAGAATCAAAGTCGCTTTTGCCATCCTTAGTAGGTCCATATCAGACTACTTTTTATCTTAGGACAGAGAATCAGTGATAACATTCTTTTATCTCAGGAACTAATGAAAGGCTATCATAAATCTACGGGACCTGCTCGTTGTGCTATGAAAGTTGATCTGATGAAGGCTTACGACTTGGTGGGGTGGGATTTCATTGACGCTCCGTTAATAAAAATGGGATTCCCTAGAACAGTCATTGATTGGATCATGGTTTGTGTTACATCATGTCAATTCTCTATCAATGTCAATGGTGAGCTTGCAGGTTACTTTCAAGGGGAAAGAGGGCTGAGACAAGAGGATCCACTGTCCCCACATTTGTTTGTCCTATGTATGGAAATCTTTTCGGGGCTATTCAGATCTCAATCTTGATTGTGGGTTGCGTGACCACGTGATCAAGAGGTTCGCATCAGTTATTCATTAAATTATCATACCCCCCTTCAAAAAGTGCTTCAAACCATTGCGAATCCAACTATTATGACATATAATTTTTTTATGTTTAATGAGAATATACATTCAAAGTAATTGTTACATAAATTAAAGATGTTCTATGAAATGTGCATTTGTATTATCTTAAAGATATTCAAATTGAAATAATTTTTATACACTAATATGAAATTTCAGTTTTATAAACCTTTTATTAACTTGTTCCTTACAAATACAAAACATTGTACTCATAATTATGAAAATAAAAAGACGTTTACGAAGCTAAGAATGCATTTTATTTATAATAAAGTTTATCACATTGAAAGTAATATGCTACAATCATACTGAATGAAAAACAAAAACACACATATTATAAATACCAACAATGAAAAACCAGCACGCCTGTTTTATCAATTCTATAACTCTCGGTTTCTTCTTTAGCAGGATACAATAAGACATGAAGTTTGCCTTCTGAAATTTTGGTTATTTATATACCAATAACAAGAATGTAACTAACCTTCAAAATAATAGGCAACAAACATTCCAAAACAGTTGAAACATCAACTGAAATTTTGGTTCTGCCTTCTGAAATTTTGGTTCTTTATATACCAATAACAAGAATGGAACTAACTTTCAAAATAATAAGCAACTAACATTCCAAAACAGTCTCACACCAATTGAAATTTTGGTTTCCATGTATGAAACCAATCATTCAAAAGCAAGTAACCAAACATTCAAAGTCTCACACCAACTGAAAATTTTGATTTTAATAACCTAAACCTAACATTAAAAGTTAAGTATCCATATATTCAAATTCCAATAATGCTAACTGAAATTTTGGTTTCCATGTATGAAACCAAAATCTTCTAACAAGTAACCAAACATTTAAAGTCCCAAGTTAGTATAACAATTCAGTGAAACATAATGTGAAAACATACATGGCAATGGTGTTCCAACTACTTGGTAACAGAAATACACAAATTAGTAGCCAACTTCACATACTTGCAGCAACAATTGCAGAACAAGAAGTCTAAAATAACAATGGAAAAGATAAGTTCAATTGAAAATGTTACCGGATTATAGTATTCAACATAAATCAAATGACATGAATTTGAGATCATTTGGACTTCTAGAACTCGAGATATGGGCTGAACAACGAGCGATTATGCAAGCTGGCCAGGACAAATTCGGACTTCTTCGTTGTTGCTACAATTTGGACTTGAAAACAGCCTTGTTAAATCTTTGACTCCTCATGAAAGTTGTAGGCCTATGTCTTACCTTTCCATCCATATAAAGTAGACCTAAATCCGAGATCTACAGCTCCAGATATGACCCGATTACCGAACAATGTTCCAGTTTGGATTGCACCATCTCTTTTCTAAGTTTGGCCATATCTTTGTCCTTTCAATTTCAGTACTTCAACTCATCAATCAATTCTTTCATTTATGTGATAGGCCTGTATTTAAGATGAACATTTACCATAAATTAAAGGTATCTTATATTATTAGATATGTTATTATAAAACATGCTTTAGTTAAGGAGTTATTGATACTTCAAGTGCAAAATAATGATATAAAACCTTGATAAAAATGCATTTTTAAGTACTAATCACCTGTTCTGACCTATATGGCACGTCCTTCTCGAGTTTGGCTGAATGTTGCGTCAACTACCTTGGTGGAGAAATTGGGTTTAACTACCCTTCCACATCCCAGGCCGTATAGTTTGCAATGGATGAATGAGAATGGGGAGATTTGGGTGACAAAGCAAGTCCGTGTGCCTTTTTCCATTAAAACCTATCATGACGAGGTTTTGTGTGACGTTGCACTGATGTTAGCTAGCCATTTGTTACTGGGTCGTCCATGGCAGTTTGATAAGGATGTGACCTACAATGGACGGAAGAACTCTTATTCTTTTATGCTGAATGGAAAGAAGGTGAACTTGTTACCATTGAGTTCTCAACAGGTTAGAGAGGATCAGTTACGAAGCCAACAAAAGGAGGTGAAATCACGTAAGGGGTTGTTTGTTAGCCAAAAAAGGAGACATCAAATATTTATTGGGATGACCCTTATTTATTCAAATATTTCGAAGATGCATTCCTAACAGTGAGGTAAGTAGTGTCATTAAATTTTGTCATTCTGAGGCATGTGGGTGTCATTTCTCATCAAGAAAGATAACTGCAAAAATCTTACAAAGTGGATTTTACTAGCCCACTATGTTCAAGGACTCACATGCATTCTGCAAGACTTGTGAAAATTGTCAAAAGTTGGGATCTCTTTCAAAACATCACATGATGCCTTTAAATCCTATTCTTGTCATTGAAATCTTTGACTGTTGGGGTATAGATTTCATGGGTCCATTTCCTCCATCATGTTTCTTGTACATATTAGTCGCAGTAGATTATGTTTCAAAATGGATAGAGACAATTTCAAGTCGAAACAATGATCACAAAACAGTGATAAAGTTTTTAAAAGAAAATATTTTGAGTTGATTTGGAATCCCTCGAGCCATGATAAGTGATGGTGGAACACATTTCGCAACATGCCATTTGAGTCTTTAATGAAGAAATATGGAATCACATGCAAAGTTGCCACCCCTTATCACCCTCAAACGAGTGGACAAGTAGAACTTGCTAATAGGGACATCAAATAGATCTTGGAGAAAACAGTAAACCCTAATCGGAAAGACTGGTCTTTAAGACTTAATGATGCATTTTAGGCTTATTGAACTGCTTCTAAAACATCATTAAGTTTGTCACCTTATAGACTAATCTATGGAAAACCTTGTCACTTGCCTGTAGAACTTGAACATAAAGCTTATTGGGCTATTAAAGCTTTCAATTCAAACCTCGATGATGCTAGTCACCGTGGGAAATTACAAATAAATGAGCTTGAGGAAATAAGAAATGATGTTTATGAAAATTCAAGAATTCATAAAGCAAGAATCAAAGAGTTTCATGACAAGAAAATACTGAGAAAAACATTCAATGTTGGTCAAAAAGTCTTGCTTTATAATTCTCGACTCCATTTATTTCCTGGAAAACTAAGATCAAGATTAAGCGGTCCTTTTATTGTAAAACATGTGTATCCATATGGAGCCTATGATATCGAGAATCCAAAGAATGACAATGTTTTCAAGGTAAATAAACATCATTTAAAAGTTTACTTTGATAATTTTTCAATTGAAAATGACTCTATTGAATTGAGTGATCCTGTATATAAAGATTGATTCTTTTTCTCACATTGTTTTGTGTTTAGTTTTGGTGTGAATTTTGTTTTGCTAGTCTCTCTCACCCTGGTCAAATGGCGGATAACGGTACATCATGACTTAAGTTGGTTCTTTCAGTTTTCCATAATAACTAATATCTGTATATATATTTGTGCAATTCTTTGCTCTTTCTCCCTTCTTTGAATCTCTTCTCCAATTCTCATTTGAAAATGGACACCACTCTTGAAAAATTAAAAAAGTATTTTCCCGCTTTGCCTCCAAATGCGATTGCAAAAATTTACCGTGCTAGGTTTGCAAGATTGAGATTGTTAATGAATCATGGAATTCTTGAAGATATTTGCTCGTTCTGGTTGGGGGGAGAGGGTAGTAGTTGACATAAAAAAAATTAACTTACAAACTGTTTTTGCTATTATTAAAACCATTTGACAAAACTGTTATTAGGATGGCAGAGTAACGAGGAATTTTATTGACTCTTAGGATGTATCTTAGTAAATATTCTTATCAAGGTCTATCAGAATACTTCTTGAAATATTCAGGTTTACAAACTCTCGCATTATTGTCACTTGATTCTGCTCATATACTCATTTAACAAGTATTCTTAAACCTTCATTTTCCACACACACTTTAACATATGATTGTGGGTTGCATATTGGATTATTACATTATTTATGTTCTTTTGTTAAAGGTAACAACTAAGGGAAAGGGATAGTATATAATTTGCAAAAAAAAAAAAAAAAACAAACAAACAAACAAAAAAATAATGATAATAAAAACGTAGATAAGTTTGGTGTTTTAACACCTAATACCTTAAAGTCAACTACCTTGAAAGCTATTAGCCCAACGCTTGTTACATGGGTTGAGGAGAAAAGATTAAGGGAATCAAACATTGCACCATCTACATATCAGTATCTGCAACCCGGGTTACTAAGCTCGTAGGGGTGTCTTAACACCTAATGCCCTAAGACCAACTGATCTGGGAGTCATTAGCCGAAAGCTCGTTCCATGGTTAAAGATGCATTGTGTTTTAAGTTATATGGATATATTAAAAAAGAGGAAGAAGATAATAATTCCAACCCAAGGAAGTTAACCTTAAACATTAGAACAAAAATTTTGTTTTCTTCCAAGTAAAGCTCCCTAACTATGTGTTGATATATTAAGCACAAAAGGAAGGTTTATTAATATCTTATTTAAGAGGTATTAAGCAAATATATAAATTTAATGAGAGTTTGTTTATCTGAATAGATTAATGGAAGTTGAATGATGAATGCCTTGCTTTGTGGAATTTACAAATTGTTTTTCTATTTTAACGCTTTGATTACTAGGGACTAGTAATCAATTGGTTGGGGGGGTGTGATTAGTACTTAAAAGTGCATTTTTATCAAGGTTTTATATCATCATTTTGCACTTGAAGTATCAATAACTCCTCAACTAAAGCATGTTTTATAATCTTGGATTTAGGTCTGGTTTATATGGGTGGAAAGCTAAGACATAGGCCTAAAACTTTCATGAGGAGTCCAAGATTTAAAAAGGTCGTTTTCAAGTCCAAATTGTACCAACAACAGAGAAGTTCGAATCTGTCCTGCAGCCCAGACACTGTTTAGTGTTCAGCCTATATCTTGAGTTCTAGAAGTCCAAATGACCTTATTTTTTTTTTTTGTTGGAAAGCTGAGACAATTTCCTAGAACTTTCATGATCAAGTCTATTCGAATTCTGACGTTAGCAATGATGTTTTGTTCAGACAAGAAGATAAGGATTGTCACCAAGTCAAGAGTTGGCCACCCACTCAACAATTAGTCATCAAATCAATAGTTCTAAATTTTAGCCTATAAAAGAAGGCATTTGCCATGCATTTAGGGGCTTGGTTGTTCACATCAAGATCTTGATATTGCTCTCTCTCTCTCTCTCTCTTTATATATATATATATATATATATATATATATATATATATATATATATATATATATAATGCTTAACTTTTGCTTTCATTAATATCATGTTTATCTTTTCATTTTCTTTCCTTTACTTAGTTAACTTGTATCTTATTTATTTATGTTTCTCTTCTTCATTATGTTTAGCTAAGTTTATTATATCAATGTGAAAAGGTTACATTAATGGTATAAGAATAAGTATAATATAAACTCAATATGGACTTCAATGCTTATATCCTAAACAACTTGCTATTAACATGTCTTATCATTTTTATCTTATTAATTCTTAATACCTTGCTTGTTAAATGTTTAATCTAAATCTGTGTTGTATAACACTTGGTACAATAAATGCTTGGCACTTTCATAGCCCAACCATATGGTATAACCTACACCTGTGCTATGAAAGGAACTTGATTTGTTGTTAACATAAGTTAGCATCATGAATTCCTGACAATATTTAAAAGTTTGGTGTACTTAGGTAAGATAATTAATATGATCATGTTAACAATTTATAATGAGCTCTTAATGACAAATCATCCTATTGGAACCTCCTTTATGTGTAGTTTCTAGTTGAGTAATAAAAAAAGTTTATATTATACTTGTTTGAAATACCATTAGTGGATCCTCTAACATTAATATTTGTTTTTATCAGTGTTTAATCCTCACATTAATCTTACATCTCAAAGTCCTCTTTAACTTATTGTTGGTGTTGTTGTTGTTGTTATTTATAATTTATATAGTTAACCTCCCTGTGGTTTGACCTCGGTCTTGCCGGAATATTTATTACTTTGACACTCTTACACTTGGAAGAAGACATCAATCTTTTGGTCGTGTCAAAAGGCATTGCAATACAGGTCAATAGAGTTCACATATTAGCACTAATTCGGTGGGATCAGAATGTGATTAGCAGGAGAATAAGTGGAGAGAGGTCGGTAGCGTCGTGGGAGGAGATGGAAGTGTTGATGAAAAGGCGATTTATGCCTAACCACTATTATAGCAATATGTATTTGAAATTATAGGGTTTGTATTTGTGCCTAACCAATGATGATAGACGAAAGAGAAGGGCTCCTACCTTTATCTAAAGTTGCTCGCGACGATTTTCGACAAGAAAAGAACTCCAAAGGCTTCAAAAAAAGGCTAAAACTTTATCCCTTATCCCTATTAATGATTTGAGGACGAATCATCTTGAAGAGAGGGAATGATTCGAGGACAAATCATCTTGAATAAAAAAATAGGTTGTTTCTTTAATTTTTCGACACTATTATCATCACATAAGCTTACTTTCTTCACTCCTCGAGTTTTACCTCCATTCTGAACAGGTTTAATTAATGATTTAGGTTTAGCCGATCTGATGGTCTTCTCTCACCATTGTCCTCACGTGAATTTTCACTCTTCCCATTCTCACATTCCCTTTTTAATTTCATTTTATCATCAAACACTTGTTTTGGAGAAAGAGGTATTGTAACTAGCCTTGGTAGTAGACGAATTATTAAGGGTGGTATTTAAATAAGTAAGGAGAAATGAAAGAATTATGTTCTTTTGGTCCGTGAATGAAATATAACATTAATATTGCTTTATAATATTTTAAATTGCTTATAATGCTTTAAATTACCTTGTGCTATAACATGGATATCATACCAACATGGTGCGTAAGGGAATCCGTTCTCCGGCTCACACATTTTGAAAAGAATTATATATTCGCATGTTATAGGCGATATGAATTTTGTATGAACAGACGTGTTAATTGCTCAATTTATCATCCGACCCCTTTTATAAAGACTTGTAATGAAAAATTAAAATGAAACATGAATGTGCATATGCGAACATGTAGATATGATATGTATAAATATACATATGTGGTATTCATCTTATGATGATAGCGAGACTAAAACAGGAATGTGAATTTATGAGAATGTCAATATGATGTAATGTAAACCTATGAGCATAAAAATATAATATTCTGGGCATGTGTATTGAGTATCTGTTTTATGAGAATGTTAATTTATGTTATCCTACGTGGATTGTGCCTTATTAATGAATAAAATGCAATTATAAATTTGTAAAATGATATGGTGAAAAAAAAAATCCATCGATTTTTAGCTTTGAAAAAGTCGGGTCATTACAACTACACACATCAGTGACCTCTTGGAGGTGCCAAATGAGCCAATTATAAGGACTAGGGCAAAGAAGCATAAGTAATGAATAGGCTTGCTCAGCATGTTTGGCCATGTGCAATATGGTACTGATGTGTGGACTTTATGGAAACTATTTTTTTGGTAAGATCTCCTAATATTACAAGTATTAAAAGTCAATAATTATTTTCCTTTACGTGTAAGGTAAATTTAGCCAAATCAAATCCTTAATGGGAAATGATTCTTAACATTCAAAATAAAAAATGACTTTCTCAAATATATTTTTTTATCTAAGAGAAATCATAAAGTGAATGCACTTTTTATATATATATATATATATATATATATATATATATATATATATATATATATAATTATCAATGTCTATCAATTTCTAACATCTAAACCCACTTAACAAAAAGGTAACTGTATGTAGTACATATAACTTTATGTAATTGATAGGTTAAGTTTTATGGGTATAAGTACTCAAATAGAAAAATAAATGAGTAAGAGTACATAAATGGAAAAAAAATTATAAAACGAAAATACTTCATATGTCAATATTTTTTTAAAATAAAATATTTTAAAATAATATTAATCTGGATCCAGTTGAGCGAAAGTTAATTATTAGTTCAGTATTTTAGTAATAAAATTAATAAAAGTAAGTGATTTATTAAATTTATTAGAATAAAAAAATACAAATACTTCATACGTCATCATCTCATATATAATTTTAAGAGATGCATAAAAAAACATGTGAATGCATGAGAGAGACGTTTGAGTAAAGATAGATATTCATCTTTCAAGTCTTAACATCTTATTATAAAAGTCACACTTGGATTCATTTAAAGCAAATTTTCAAATTGAAAAACTAGTTCCAAGAAAAAAATAACTTTGTATGTTGAAAAGCAAGGAGCCATGTATTTATGAAATAAATTTTTTTTTGCGTGATGGAATATGTTATTTTTGTTGGGACAAAGATCAAATCTGACTTGTTAAGGTATAACTTACCTTGTGGCATCATTTGATTCAATTCCAATAGTGCTGGTGTCTTGAGACATATTTCCATTATGTCACTTTTCTCAAACCTGATTTTTAGCTTTCTTTGAGAAATATCATCTTCGTTTAGGGTTACTTGATCACGTGATCAAGTGGTTCGCATCATAACCAATAATCCTTGTTTTATTAATTAGGTTCATCCTTTAATTAATTACAAATATGCCAAGAAAAAAAAAGGCCAAAAAGCCTGATCCAACTCCTGTGAGTAGCCCGACCCACCGAAGTGAGTCAGGCTAATAACCTCCTCACCTAGGCAAGTCGGGCTACCCTAAGGGCACAACTCAAGTAGATAGGCATGCCCTCGGGCGCAATACGACCACGAGAAAAACCCGCACATTTTTTATGTATTTTTTATCTTATTTTGCATATTTTTACATATTTTCTCCGACTCTTTATTTTATTGTGTAAGTATCTTTTATTTTTCTATACACAATCCCAGTAAATTCTTTAGCTTTTTTGCACACAATCCTATAAATTCTACCGGTCTTTATGCCAACACTTTTATTGGAGGAGAAACACGATGAATCAAGCTCCATTCTCCAAATAGGCTAATTATTCAATCCAAGACAAATGTATTGAAAGAGGCATTGAATACATGGTTTTAAATGTTTCAACCAAGTCAGATTTGAAGGATCCATTAGAGCATCAAGAGAAGGTGATAAGGATCAGCCCAACACCAATCTTAATCATGCCAAAGACCCATTGGATTTGCCAAGTGGGTGAATTACAAGAGGTAGGGCAAAGAAGCTTAGAAAGGCATTGAATGGGCTTGTTCAGAACATATGGAGCAAGATGGATCTAGAGTAGCTATGAACGCCCAGGGAGGATGAAGGATAGCCTCTAATTCATCTAATCCAAGTCCAAGAAAAGCCCAATTCATGTGGATCAAAGTGCTAATGTGTTCGGCCCCATAACACCCTTATTAGGCTTGTTTCTTTCTAATGTTACAAGGATAGAAAGTCAATAATTTATTTTCCTAAACAAGCAAGGAAAGTAATTAAATCAGTAATAAAGAGGGGAATTAGCTTTATTATTTGTCCAAGTTATATAAGGAAATTCGAGCTAATCAAAGAACTAAAGGGGCGGAAACAAAGGAATTCAAATCATATCAGATTTTCTCATTCATAGAGTTTGCATAGAATCATAGTGTGCATTCTACTACTAAATTTTCACCATTTGAAATTGTGTATGGATTTAACCCTTTAACTCATGGATTTGATTCATTTGCCTATTGATGAAAGGGTTAGTTTGGATGATAATCGTAAAGCACATGTGATTTAACCTAATTTACCTAGCTTTTCAAGAATTGGTGTCTTTGCATTAGGGTTGCTTGATCACGTGTTCATGAGGTTTGCATCATTGAGCAGTTGAATCTGATCAGTGAATAGAGACTGACAACCATCTATCACCACCGGTTGTACCCAAGCAAAGTGGATAAGGCATACAACAAGAAGGTCAAGCCAAGAGTATTTTAAGAGGGAGAACTGATATTGAAAAACACCTTGCCGATCCAGGAAAGCTTATATGGGTACCGGACTACGAAGGAGCTTATGTGGTCAAAAAGGCTTTCTTCGGAAGAGCTCTAATTTTAACTAAAATGGACAGAGATGATCTACCTAAACTTGTAAACTTTGACATTATAGGACCTTGTTTTATGTTTTCACAAAGGTTTTTAGGAAATGAAGTTATTAGTACAAATGCTAAAATTGGTGTTTGTTTTTAAACAAGTGAGTTTTGGAAATTTAAGCGATCTCCTAGTGAGGAGGTGACCAAATGGTTATAAACCCAAAAAAAAAAACACCACAAACTGACATTGAAGATGATTCATAATCACAATGGAAACATTTTTGCATAGCCAAAATGAGATAAAGTAGAAGCTTACTAATCCTAAATACATGTGTTTGAAATGTGAAAAAGGTCATCTGTGATAATCCTTTCACAATACTAAAAATATATCATTTGCAATCCCCATTTGAGTCTGATATGTTTTTCTTACAAATCAACCTTGACTAGAAACACACCCTAAATTGGAGAAAAGTACAAGGATTAAAAAGTAGTTTGACTGCAAGAATATACAAAATAATCTTAATGATCAAAGGTGCTCAAACAAAGATTGGGTACTAAGGAATTAAAGATTCAAATAATTGCAGATATGATGATGATGATGATGATGATCATCATCATCATCATCATAAGTGCTTAACTAACACTTAGTCATGATCCACCTTCCTATATACTCTAAAGAATCCTTAGCCAACTTTTTAAAGTCCTTTAGACGCTAGGAAATCTGATCTGAATAGGAATTTAATTGATGAATTCTTTTTTCTTTATAAGATTAGGATTTCCCTTCAGAACATAGAAAATAACTTTAGAAATTAATTCCCCTTGTGGCCCTATCATTTACCTAGGCTCCAGTACTATTGGAAATGAAAACCCCCACCCAACGAATATTGATTTGCGAACGAGAAGTATAAAGATGACTCCATGCAGTTAGTTGTTCTTCGATAAGTTGTTTTTTAGTTCTTTAGAGAACCAAGAAAGGGAGATTATCCCACCAACACACAACAAGCACAGCAAACAAGAAGTTCTCTTAATCTGAATTGTCTAACCTTACATGTTTGGTTATGCCTTTATTTATCCTACTCTAGGCTCAAACAAACCCTAATAGACCCCTTATGTGGACTTATATGATGTCCACTTACAATTAAATCAAAATAATATAAATAAACCCTAAAATAAGAAGAAAATAATAATAACAATAATAAGTCCGAATTTAATATCCTAAATATGATAGGATCAGATTTGCTGCTCTTTAGAAGTCTTATATAAGCTAGGAGAATCAAATCTGAAGTTGCCTCCTCTTTAGTTTCCTTGTTTGCAAAGTATTCTTAGATGACTTCGAAACTTTTTAATGATATATTCCTACTGTAATAAGGATAGAATAATTGTTTGCATACACCATAAGGATTCCTCCATATTAATATGGAGTCCATACCACTCATGGAAACTATTTTGTTGCCATTAAATATCCTTACAAGACTAGAAAATTTTCAATACCACACATGGAAACTATGTTGTTGCCCATTAAATATCCTTGCAAGACTAGAAAATTTCCAAAACCAGCTGTTACATCCTTGTACGAAAAGAATCCTAGCCAAATAGGAAGTCCATAAGTCAAAATGAAGTAAATAACAAAATTCATACAGCCTTTGTTGACCAAGATTACGATGCCTTCTTGAACTCTGATTGACCTGCAATTTTAACCCAATATAGGACAACATGTCAGGAGACTCCATGAACAATTCCGGCCCCATCCAAATTCGGATTAAGAATTATGACTATTGCGGTGAAACTATCAACCATAATAAAAATAGTGATACAATCTAGGCAAGGTCAAATTTGGATTTTGATGTAAAATGTGCAACTATCTAGTTTTACTGGAAACAAATCATAATTCACAATCCGACCGTTGGATTCGGGAAGGCATCGCAATACTGGTCAACAGAGGCTGTAAGAATTTTGTTATTTACTTCCTTTTGACTTATGGACTTCCTATTTGGCTAGGATTCTTTTCCTAAAAGGATGTGGCAGCTTGTTTTGGGAATTTCCTAATTCTATAAAGATCTTTAATGGCAAGTGTGGCAAGGATTCCTTATTCATCCTAGCTACAACAAGGAAAGAAGATTTAAGAATTAATTCTACCTTCAGATTTGATTCTCCTAACTTATATGGGACTTCTAAATGACAACAAATCTAATCCTATCATATTTAAGATATTAATTTTGGATTTATTATTGTTGTTATATTTTTCTTCTTAGTTTTGGGTTTATTTATATTATCTGGGTTTAATTGTAAGTGGATATCATATAAGTCCACGTAAGGGGTCCATTAGGGTTTATTTTAGTTCGGAGTCACTATAAATAAGGGCATAACCAAACATGTAAGGTTAGACAATTCAGATTAATAAAACTTCTTATTTGCCGCACATAGCTAACTTTTATAGAAGGTTTATGAAGGCATTTAGTGTTATTGCAGCACCTTTAATTGAAATTGTGAAAATGTCTGTTAGATTTAAATGGAATGATGAACAGGATAAAGGTTTTAATTTATTAAAGGAAAAACTTTGTTCGACACATGTTTTAGCTTTGCTAGACTTTACAAAAGCTTTTGAAGTTTAATTTGACGTTTAAGGTATAGATGTAGGAGTTATGCTAATGCACGATAGGAGGCCCATTGTATATTTTAAGGAGAAACTTAATAGGAAAACCTTTAATTACCATACATATGACAAGGAGCTCTATGCCTTTGTAAGAACTTTAGAGACGTGGCAGATTACATGTGGCCCAAGAAGTTCATGATCCATTCAGATTATAAATCATTGAAGCATTTGAAATGGCAGGTAAGTTGAATAGGAAACATGTCAAATGAGTTGAATTTATTGAAACCTCTCCGTATAAGATCAAGTATAAGCAAGGTAAAGAAAACATTTGATGTGTACAATGCTTGTGAAACTTCGGCTTTTGGTAATTATATAAACTTGATGATTTAAAGAGAATTGTATGTGTGTTTCATTAAGTTCTATGAGTGAATTGCTTGTACGTGAAGCATATGGGGGGAGGTTGATGGGGTATTCTCGAAAAGTCAAGTAAATCAGGTTTAATACCTATACACTACCACTATTAGAAACAGAAACCCCCACCCAACATTGAAGAAGCAGGAACACTCAACAAGTCCACATGCTAACAAAAACTAAGAACCTGAAATAATATTAAGAATGAGAGGTGAGTTCAACCAACTCAGTGAGGGAATAACATTTAATAGTTTGTAAGATGATTTATCTTGACATACATATACATATACATATACATATACATATACATATTATCATAAAGTAGTGGAATACATGTCAGAGATCAGATGATACCCAAAGGTGACCAGATGACACCCGAAGGTGACCACTGTGGGATAATCAGTCGCCACAGGCTGATGCATCTCTCACCAACTAGGTATACAGAATACTATGTGCACATAAGCTAACTACTCTCCGTTAACATGGAGTTACTAACAAGTCCTATATTAAGGCATAATAGATATTTACAAAATCATCAAAGAAACGTATATCATATCAAATAGAATTTAGTTCGACAGATTGCGAGTGCAAATTCAAGAATAAATTAGTACTTGGAAAATAAAGCAACATATATAAATATTCAAGAAATTAACTAGTTGTACTCATTGTATAATCAACATACATATTTATTTATAATATATGCATATTGAAGATTATCCCACTCATTCGGAAAATATAGAACTAAAAGGAATATCAAATGAAAGATCCGAAAAACTTATTGAGGATCGTTAGGAAAACCTACAATAAATATACGAAATATACTCAAAAGCAACTCAAAGCAACACAAATAAAAGATTCCAATGCATAAAAGAAAACCAGGTTTAGGGACTAAAACGACAATTATCCAAAACAGGAACCAAAATGTAATTTTACCAAAACTGGACCCAACTGTAAATACATAACCATACTGAAATTTCACCCATAAACCATCCTTAATTCTGTCTAGAACGAAACAAGGACCGAACTGTATTTTTATAAAGTTTAGGGACTAAAATGTAAATTCCTAAAATTGAGGGACCAAACTGAAAATATTCCAAATCAATTATCAAACTGGGATTCATCATCCTAAAACTTATAATAACACGGTCTAAAATTTCAAAATGTCAAATTGTAAGTTTTCCAAATTTTAGGGACTAAACCCAAATTTTCATAAATCAATGACCAAAATAAAATTTGGTCATTTTCAACCTCAAGACCATTATGTCCAAATTTTCCAGCAAGGTTAAAATAAATTTCTTAACTCATAAAAAATAATTTAAACAAATCAACTCACAAATTCTTATTTCTTACAACATACTAATTAATCACCTAACATTAAACCCTTAATAATCATAATTTAATCTTAACAACATAAACTTGTAATCCTTATAAAACCTAATCTCTCTCTGGTTTTTTTTTTTAATCATTTCATAAACAAATCATAATTAAAAGTAACATGAGAGAGAATCACTTACTTACTATTTTCATTTTTCTTAAACTCAAAACTCAAGATCAAAAACTAAAATTCTTAGTTTGATGAGGAGAGGGTCACAACGACCACAAGACGTAGAAGAGAGAACAGTAATTCTCTTGCAACTTTTCCTTATATACCTAGGTTAACTTAGGTTGGGTTTGGGCTGGCTTGGGCTTGGACTTGGACGTGGGCCAAAAGTTTGGGTCTTACACTTCCATTATGCCTGGTACTTCCGGGTGAATTGACCCTATTGTGAAGGTACACCATCTCTTCGTTGTGAAACCATGCTAGAAGAGGCAGCATCACAAGTTGGTGCAACTATCTCGCCGTGATCAGCACCTAAGGTTACGTCCTCCTCACCGCAATCGTCTGGCGATTACATCTTTGTAGATTTCGTTCTACGCATCTACACAAATTTATATGAATAATTACATAATTAACTTCGTTTATTTTAAAAAAATTCAGCAGCACCTCCCCTACACTGGAGACTACCCACAGTTTTCAAACCTGCAAATCTTTACAATAACCACAAACTAAATGACTCAATTGGAGAATCTTATATACAACCTAACATCTATAGAAAGTCAACATCTATAGATATGCATAAATAACAATTAAAATTAATAGAAATAATAAAAAACATAACAATCAATAATAGAATAAAATTGAGATAAAACAATGAAATTTAATTCTTCATTTCCAATTACCATGTCGATGGAAAATTCAACAATAACAATTAAAAGAAACTAAATTATCAAATAATTAATACAATACAAGCAATAAAATAATTAAATTTTCATACAACACATCTACACAAAGTTATACGAATAATTAAATAATTAAATTCAATTATTTAAAAAACATTCGCCAGCACTTCCACTATATTAGAGACTACCCACAGTTTTTCATACCTACAAATATCGATAATTACACAAATATTGCAAAATCACCTTTATACACCTTTATACAACCTTTATTCAAGAGCTAGGGCAAAGAAGCTTAAAGAAGCATTGAATGGGCTTGTTCAGAACATATGGAGTAAAATGGACCTAGAGGGGCTTTGGACATTTAAGGAGCATGAAGGACAACCTATAATTCATTGAGTTCAGGTCTAAGAAGAGCCTAATTCGTGTGGAACAAGGGGTTGATGTGTCTGGCCCAATACCAGCCTTGTTAGGCTTGTTTTCCTAAAGCTACAAGGATAAAAAGTCAGCAATTTATTCTCCTAATTAAGTAAGGAAGTTGGCCATATCTTATTCCTAAAGAGAGGAGGACTATTTAATGCTTTTCCTAACTTAGAAAGGAAAGTAATTAAATCAGCAACAAAGAAGGAAATTTGTTTTCTTATTTGTCCAAGTTAAACAAGGAAATCCAAGCTAATCAGGGACTTCAAGGGGGGCAGCAACATAAATTTTCCTAATCAGATTTCTCATAGTTTATTTTGGGACTTTTTAAGGGTGACAAATCTGATTGTAGCATATTTAGCATGATAATTTTTGGATTTTTATTATTTTCTTCTTAGTTTTTGGGTTATTATTACTTATTTTGGTCAATTATAAATGGGCTTCATATAAGTCCACCTAAGGGGGGTCCATTAGGGTTTTCTTAAGTCTAGAGTCAGTATAAATAAAGGCATAACCAAACATGTAAGGTTACGCAATTTTCAGATCAATAAACTTCTTTGCTACACTTATTGTGTGCTGATGGGATAATCTCACTTTCTTGGTTCTCTAAAGAACTAAAAACGACTTATCGAATAACAACGCCTTCTGTGGCGTCATCCTTATACTTCTCATTCGCGAATCAATATTCGTTGGGTGGGGGTCTCCGTTTTCAATAGTGTTGGTGCCTAGGTACAAGTTATCTTCGTGTCAAACTACTATCAAACCTGATTTACTTGGATTTCCGGGAATTGGTGTCTTTGCATGTGGGTTGCGTGACCACGTGATCACGAGGTTCGCTTTAGTGTTGATTTCAAGATTTTATCTACAAATAATACACAAAACAAAGAACGCCACAAAAATAATCATAATTAAAAAAAGCAAAAAAATAAAATGATAAAGAAAGGAGAATTATACCTTTTAATATGTTGAGATAAGACAATGAAAACAATAAAACTATAATGAAAAACACAAACTGAGAAGAGAAGAAATTAGAGGAGCTGTGAAAAAATGAACCACGAAGGTGCGGTCGGTTTTATATTGCAGTTTTACCGACGGAACATAAAATAATATTTTTCTGAGCAGTGGAATTCAATTCCGTCGGTATTTTTTGAAATTCGCACTTAAAATTTTGAAAATCCCTCCAGATTTTTTGAAGTCCGCCGGCAAATCCGTCGGTAACTGTGTGTCAGAGCACAGGCGCATTGGATTTTCCATATCCGTTAGTGATTCAGTCGGTAATTGTGTCGACCAACCAGGCAATCTGACAATCGCACGCATTGGAATGTGCGCCATCCGTTGGTGATGCCGCCGATAACCGCGTCGGTGATTATGGCCATCGGTGAATGTGGTAAAATGTTGTAATTTTTTTGCAATTCTCTGTCGTCGGTCTAGCTGTCGGTGTTGTGTCAAGCTTTTGCATGTTTTTTTTGTATTTTCTGTCTATCCCCTTGCACAAAAGCTTGAATTGCAACTTTACAGCACACACAACACAATAACAAGAGTAAACTTAAATATTTCATGTTGCAAAACATTATCCATAATATCATAAAAAAAAAGGCTTTACAGCATATTTAGTTTGAATTTTCATCTTCATCATTATTTGAATTGTTATCAGCTTCATCGCACTCTTTAATATGGTTATCATCTTCTTCATCAACATTTTCTAGTCCACTAGAGCTCAAAACAACATTCAACTCCTCCGCGTCAACATCAATAAGACTATCATCGAAAACAAACAAATTCAAATTTTCTTCTAAGTCAATCGAAGGAGCAACTCAGTATCGTTCAACCAACCCACTAGCTTGAAAGACTTCATCTAATCATACTTGTGTCTTCGTTGTCATCCTGAACAACCTCGACACGACCCCTGGGTTTGGTTTTTAAAACGGATAAACAATCAAATCTTGATCGATCCTTTCTAAAGGAAGGGGTGTATGTGTAATAAACTTGTTAGGATTGCTTTGAAAACAAAGACATCGTTAACGTTGCGATGTCTAGTTTTTGAGTTGATTTCAACGAGATCATAGTGAGGATCTACTCTAATTCCTCTGTTAGTTGTGTCATACCAATAGCGGTTGAATAAAAAACACTCTATTTTGCTCGCTATGATATTGTAGTTCGATTGACCTCTTCCAATCTACCGTAGTAGTCAACTTCAAACTCACCAGAAGTCGATCCCTTGATACAACCACCATTGTTGTATGTCTTTCTTTCATTCCCGTATTATGAAAGACATATTCATTGACAAAATACCCGTTATAGCACTTGACTTTTCTTTCAGGGCCCAGGCTTATTAAAGACAGTGAAATAACAGCACTACCTCCCATTTGATAAACCTTGTATATCAAATACAACAATAATCAATAAACGGAGATTTTATAATATTGACATATAGTTAATTACCTTGCAAGAGATAATGAGTTTGTGATAGGACTTACATGTGTTCTAAACCACATGGCAAATTGTTCATCTTGTAATTCAAAGATCTGGGATTCGGTCAGCTGTGAGTTATTGGACAGTAAGTATCGTCGATGTTGCCTGCAAGGTTGTTCCAAATTATATGAGTTTATGATATCACAATATATAAATAGTACACTCTTGACAAAGTTTAAGTCGAACATCTACTTACTTAATACAAGGTCTTAGCTCATCACAGTTAAATAGGACATAATTGTGTGCTCGTCTGAACTCTATTACAGACAAAAGAGAAGGGTTGTTACCTTCATCCGAAGTTGTTGGCAATAAAAGAAATTCAAAATGAGGCAAAACCTTTGTCTCTTATCCCTATTAATGATTCGAGGACGATTCATATTAAAGAGGGAAATTTTCTAACATAAAATACGAAAATGTACAGTTTCACGGCAATAGTAATAACTCTTAATCCGAATTTGGGTGGGGCTGAAATTGTTCATGGAGTCTCCTGACATGTTGTCCTATATTGGGTTAAAATTGCGGTCAATCGAGTTCAAGAAGGCATCGCAATACTGGTCAACAAAGGCTGTATGAATTTTGTTATTTACTTCATTTTGACTTATGGACTTTCTATTTGGCTAGGATTCTTTTCGTACAAGGATGTAACAGTTTCCATGTGTGGTATTGGAAATTTTCTAGTCTTGTAAGGATATTTAATGGCAACAACATAGTTTCCATGTGTGGTATGGACTCCATATTAATATGGAGGAATCCTTATGGTGTATGCAAACAATTATTCTATCCTTATTATAGTAGGAATATATCATTAAAAAGTTTCGAAGTCATCTAAGAATACTTTGCAAACAAGGAAACTAAAGAGGAGGCAACTTCAGATTTGATTCTCCTAGCTTATATGAGACTTCTAAAGGGCAACAAACCTAATCCTATCATATTTAGGATATTAAATTCGAACTTATTATTGTTATTATTATTTTCTTCTTATTTTAGGGTTTATTTATATTATTTTGATTTAATTGTAAGTGGACATCATATAAGTCCACATAAGGGGTCTATTAGGGTTTGTTTCAGCCTAGAGTAGGATAAATAAAGGCATAACCAAACATGTAAGGTTAGACAATTCAGATTAATAGAACTTCTTGTTTGCTGCACTTGTTGTGTGTTGGTGGGATAATCTCCCTTTCTTGGTTCTCTAAAGAACTAAGAAACAGCTGATCGAAGAACAACTAACTGCATGGAGCCATCTTTATACGTCTCTTTCGCAAATCAATATTCGTTGGGTGGGGGTTTTCATTTCCAATAGTACTGGAGCCTAGGTAAATGATAGGGCCACAAGGGGAATTAATTTCTAAAGTTATTTTCTATGTTCTGAAGGGAAATCCTAATCTTATAAAGAAAAAAGAATTCATCAATTAAATTCCTATTCAGATCAGATTTCCTAACGTCTAAAGGACTTTAAAAAGTTGGCTAAGCAATCTTAGAGTATATAGGAAGTTGGATCATGACTAAGTGTTAGTTAAGCACTTATGATGATGATGATGATCATCATCATCATCATATCTGCAATTATTTGAATCTTTAATTCCTTAGTACCCAATCTTTGTTTGAGCACCTTTGATCATTAAGATTATTTTGTATATTCTTGCAGTCAAACTGCTTTTTAATCCTTGTACTTTTCTCCAATTTAGGGTGTGTTTCTAGTCAAGGTTGATTTGTAAGAAAAACATATCAGACTCAAATGGGGACTGCAAATGATATATTTTTAGTATTGTGAAAGGATTATCATAGATGACCTTTTTCACATTTCAAACACATGTATTTAGGATTAGTAAGCTTCTACTTTATCTCATTTTGGCTATGCAAAAATGTTTCCATTGTGATTATGAATCATCTTCAATGTCAGTTTGTGGTGTTTTTTTTTTTTGGGTTTATAACCATTTGGTCACCTCCTCACTAGGAGATCACTTAAATTTCCAAAACTCACTTGTTAAAAAACAAACACCAATTTTAGCATTTGTACTAATAACTTCATTTCCTAAAAGCCTTTGTGAAAACATAAAACAAGGTCCTATAATGTCAGAGTTTACAAGTTTAGGTAGATCATCTCTGTCCATTTTAGTTAAAATTAGAGCTCTTCCAAGAAAGCCTTTTTTTACCACATAAGCTCCTTCGTAGTCCAGTACCCATATAAGCTTTCCGGGATCGGCAAGGTGTTTTTCAATATCGGTTCTCCCCTCTTAAAATACTCTTGGGTTGACCTTCTTGTTGTATGCCTTATCCACTTTGCTTGGGTATAACCGGTGGTGACAGATGGTTGTCAGTCTCTATTCAACCGATCGATTCAATCGCTTTCAATGATGCAAACCTCATGAACATGTGATCAAGCAACCCTAATGCAACGACACCAATTCTTGGAAAGCTAGGTAAATTAGGTTAAATCACATGTGCTTTACGATTATCATCCAAACTAACCCTTTCATCAATAGGCAAATGAATCAAATCCATGAGTTAAAGGGTTAAATCCATACACAATTTCAAATGGTGAAAATTTAGTAGTAGAATGCACACTATGATTCTATGCAAACTCTATGAATGAGAAAATCTGATATGATTTGAATTCCTTTGTTTCCGCCCCTTTAGTTCTTTGATTAGCTCGAATTTCCTTGTATAACTTGGACAAATAATAAAGCTAATTCCCCTCTTTATTACTGATTTAATTACTTTCCTTGCTTGTTTAGGAAAATAAATTATTGACTTTCTATCCTTGTAACATTAGAAAGAAACAAGCCTAATAAGGGTGTTATGGGGCCGAACACATTAGCGCTTTGATCCACGTGAATTGGGCTCTTCTTGGACTTGGATTAGATGAATTAGAGGCTATCCTTCATGCTCCCTGGGCATTCAAAGCTACTCTAGATCCATCTTGCTCCATATGTTCGAACAAGCCCATTCAATGCCTTTCTAAGCTTCTTTGCCCTACCTCTTGTAATTCACCCACTTGGCAAATTCAATGGGTCTTTGGCATGATTAAGATTGGTGTTGGGCTGATCCTCATCACCTTCTCTTGATGCTCTAATGGATCCTTCAAATCTGACTTGGTTGAAACATTTAAAACCATGTATTCAATGCCTCTTTCAATACATTTGTCTTGGATCGAATAATTAGCCTATTTGGAGAATGGAGCTTGATTCATCGTGTTTCTCCTCCAATAAAAGTGTTGGCATAAAGACCGGTAGAATTTATAGGATAGTGTGCAAAAAAGCGAAAGAATTTACGGGATTGTGTATAGAAAAATAAAAGATACTTACACAATAAAATAAAGAGTCAGAGAAAATATGTAAAAATATGCAAAATAAGATAAAAAAATACATAAAAAATGTGCGGGTTTTTCTCGTGGTCGTATTGCGCCCGAGGGCATGCCTATCTACTTGAGTTGTGCCCTTAGGGTAGCCTAGCTTGCCTAGGCTGAGGAGGTGAGTAGCCTGACTCACTTCGGTGGGTCGCGCTACTCACAGGAGTTGGATCAGGCTTTTTGGCCTTTTTTTTCTTGGCATATTTGTAATTAATTAAAGGATGAACCTAATTAATAAAACAAGGATTATTGGTTATGATGCGAACCACTTGATCACGTGGTCAAGTAACCCTAAACGAAGATGATACTTCTCAAAGAAAGCTAAAAATCAGGTTTGAGAAAAGTGACATAATGGAAATATGTCTCAAGACACCAGCACTATTGGAATTGAATCAAATGATGCCACAAGGTAAGTTATACCTTAACAAGTCAGATTTGATCTTTGTCCCAACAAAAATAACATATTCCATCACGCAAAAAAAAAAATTTATTTCATAAATACATGGCTCCTTGCTTTTCAACATACAAAGTTATTTTTTTCTTGGAACTAGTTTTTCAATTTGAAAATTTGCTTTAAATGAATCCAAGTGTGACTTTTATAATAAGATGTTAAGACTTGAAAGATGAATATCTATCTTTACTCAAACGTCTCTCTCATGCATTCACATGTTTTTTTATGCATCTCTTAAAATTATATATGAGATGATGATGTATGAAGTATTTGTATTTTTTTATTCTAATAAATTTAATAAATCACTTACTTTTATTAATTTTATTACTAAAATACTTGAACTAATAATTAACTCTCGCTCAATGGATCCAGTTAATATTATTTTAAAATATTTTATTTTAAAAAATATTGACATATGAAGTATTTTTTTATAATTTTTTTTCCATTTATGTACTCTTACTCATTTATTTTTCTATTTGAGTACTTATACCCATAAAACTTAACCTATCAATTACATAAAGTTATATGTACATACAATTACCTTTTTGTTAAGTGGGCTTAGATGTTAGAAATTGATAGACATTGATAAAAAAATATATATATAAAATGCATTCACTTTATGATTTCTCTTAGATAAAAAATATATTTGAGAAAGTCATTTTTTATTTTGAATGTTAAGAATCATTTCCCATTAAGGATCTGATTTAGCTAAATTTACCTTACACATAAAGGAAAATAATTACTGACTTTTAATACTTGTAATATTAGGAGATCTTACCAAAAAAAAAGTTTCCATAAAGTCCACACATCAGTACCATGTTGCACATGGCCAAACATGCTGAGCAAGCCCATTCATTACTTATGCTTCTTTGCCCTAGTCCTTATAATTGGCTCATTTGGCACCTCCAACAGGTCACTGATGTGTGTAGTTGTAATGACCCGACTTTTTCAAAGCTAAAAATTGATGGATTTTTTTTTCACCATATCATTTTACAAATTTATCATTGCATTTCATTCATTAATAAGGCACAATCCACGTAGGATAACATAAATTAACATTCTCATAAAACAGATACTCAATACACATGCCCAGAATATTATATTTTTATGCTCATAGGTTTACATTACATCATATTGACATTCTCATAAATTCACATTCCTGTTTTAGTCTCGCTATCATCATAAGATGAATACCACATATGTATATTTATACATATCATATCTACATGTTCGCACATGCACATTCATGTTTCATTTTAATTTTTCATTACAAGTCTTTATAAAAGGGGTCGGATGATAAATTAAGCAATTAACACGTCTATTCATACAAAATTCATATCGCCCATAACATGCGAATATATAATTCTTTTCAAAATGTGTGAGCCGGAGAACGGATTCCCTTACGCACCATGTTGGTATGATATCCATGTTATAGCACAAGGTAATTTAAAGCATTATAAGCAATTTAAAATATTATAAAGCAATATTAATGTTATATTTCATTCACGGACCAAAAGAACATAATTCTTTCATTTCTCTTTACTTATTTAAATACCACCCTTAATAATTCGTCTACTACCAAGGCTAATTACAATACCTCTTTCTCCAAAACAAGTGTTTGATGATAAAATGAAATTAAAAAGGGAATGTGAGGATGGGAAGAGTGAAAATTCACGTGAGGACAATGGTGAGAAAAGACCATCAGATCGGCTAAACCTAAATCATTAATTAAACCTGTTCAGAATGGAGGTAAAACTCGAGGAGTGAAGAAAGTAAGCTTATGTGATGATAATAGTGTCGAAAAATTAAAGAAACAACCTATTTTTTTATTCAAGATGATTTGTCCTCGAATCATTCCCTCTCTTCAAGATGATTCGTCCTCAAACCATTAATAGGGATAAGGGATAAAGTTTTAGCCTTTTTTTGAAGCCTTTGGAGTTCTTTTCTTGTCGACAATCATCGCGAGCAACTTTAGATAAAGGTAGGAGCCCTTCTCTTTCGTTTATCATCATTGGTTAGGCACAAATACAAACCCTGTAATTTCAAATACATATTGCTATAATAGTGGTTAGGCATAAATCGGCTTTTCATCAACACTTCCATCTCCTCCCACGACACTACCGACCTCTCTCCACTTATTCTCCTGCTAATCACATTCTGATCCCACCGAATCAGTGCTAATATGTGAACTCTATTGACCTGTATTGCAATGCCTTTTGACACGACCAAAAGATTGATGTCTTCTCCTAAGTGTAAGAGTGTCGAAGTAATAAATAACCTGGCAAGACCGAGGTCAAACTACAGGAAGGTTAACTATATAAATTATAAATAACAACAACAACAACAACAACAACAACAATAATAAAAACAACAACAACAACAACACCAACAATAAGTTAAAGAGGACTTTGAGATGTAAGATTAATGTGAGGATTAAACACTGATAAAAACAAATATCAATGTTAGAGGATCCACTAATGGTATTTCAAACAAGTATAATATAAACTTTTTTTATTACTCAACTAGAAACTACACATAAAGGAGGTTCCAATAGGATGATTTGTCATTAATAGCTCATTATAAATTGTTAACATGATCATATTAATTATCTTATCTAAGTACACCAAACTTTTAAATATTGTCAGGAATTCATGATGCCAACTTATGTTAACAACAAATCAAGTTCCTTTCATAGCACAGGTGTAGGTTATACCATATGGTTGGGCTATGAAAGTGCCAAGCATTTATTGTACAAGTGTTATACAACACAGATCTAGATTAAACATTTAACAAGCAAGGTATTAAGAATTAATAAGATAAAAATGATAAGACATGTTAATAGCAAGTTGTTTAGGATATAAGCATTGAAGTCCATATTGAGTTTATATTATACTTATTCTTACACCATTAATGTAACCTTTTCACATTGACATAATAAACTTAGCTAAACATAATGAAGAAGAGAAACATAAATAAATAAGATACAAGTTAACTAAGTAAAGGAAAGAAAATGAAAAGATAAACATGATATTAATGAAAGCAAAAGTTAAGCATTACATAAATATATATATATATATAGATATATATATATATATATATATAGAGAGAGAGAGAGAGAGAGAGAGAGAGAGAGAGAGAGAGCAATAGCAAGATCTTGATGTAAACAACCAAGCCCCTAAATGCATGGCAAATGCCTCCTTTTATAGGCCAAAATTTAGAACTATTGATTTGATGACTAATTGTTGAGTGGGTGGCAAACTCTTGACTTGGTGACAATCCTTATCTTCTTGTCTGAACAAAACGTCATTGTTAACGTCAGAATTCGAATAGACTTGATCATGAAAGTTCTAGGAAATTGTCTCAGCTTTCCAACAAAAAAAAAATTAAGGTCATTTGGACTTCTAGAACTCAAGATATAGGCTGAACACTAGCGAATATGCCGGGCAGGACAGATTCGGACTTCTCTGTTGTTGGTACAATTTGGACTTGAAAACGACCTTTTTAAATCTTGGACTCCTCATGAAAGTTTTAGGCCTATGTCTTAGCTTTCCACCCATATAAACCAGACCTAAATCCAAGATTTACAGCTCTAGATATGACCCGATGACCAAGCAGTGTTCCAATTTGGACTAAACCATCATCTCTTTTCTAAGTTTGGCCCTCTCTTTGTCCTTTCAATTTCAGTACTTAAACTCATCAATCAATCCTTTCATTTATGTGATAAGCCTGCATTTAAGATGAACATTTACCATAAATTAAAGGTATCTTATGGTATCAGACTTGTTATTATAAAACATGCTTTAGTTGAGGAGTTATTGATACTTCAAGTGCAAAATGATGATATAAAACCTTGATAAAAATGCACTTTTAAGTACTAATCACACCCCCCCAACCAGTTGATTACTAGTCCCTAGTAATCAAAGCGTTAAAATAGAAAAACAATTTGTAAATTCCACAAAGCAAGGCATTCATCATTCAACTTCCATTAATCTATCCAGATAAACAATCTCTCATTAAATTTATATATTTGCTTAATACCTCTTAAACAAGATATTAATAAACCTTCCTTTTGTGCTTAATATATCAACACATAGTTAGAGAGCTTTAATTGGAAGAAAACAAAATTTTTGTTCTAATGTTTAAGGTTAACTTCCTTGAGTTGGAATTATTATCTTCTTCCTCTTTTTTAATATATGCATATAACTTAAAACACAATGCATCTTTAACCATGCAACGAGCTTTCGGCTAATGACTCCCAGACCAGTTGGTCTTAGGGCATTAGGTGTTAAGACACCCCTACGAGCTTAGTAACCCGGGTAATGACTCCTCGACCCATGTAACAAGCGTTGGGCTAATAGCTCTCAAGGTAGTTGACTTTAAGGTATTAGGTGTTAAAACACCAAACTTATCTACATTTTTATTATCATTATTTTTTTGTTTGTTTGTTTGTTTTTTTTTTTTGCAAATTATATACTATCCCTTTCCCTGTTGTTACCTTTAACAAAAAAACATAAATAATGTAATAATCCAATGTGCAACCCACAATTATATGTTAAAGTGTGTGTGGAAAATGAAGGTTTAAGAATACTTGTTAAATGAGTATATGAGCAGAATCAAGTGATAATAATGCGAGAGTTTGTAAACCTGAATATTTCAAGAAGTATTCTGATAGACCTTGATAAGAATATTTACTAAGATACATCCTAAGAGTCAATAAAATTCCTCCTTACTCTGCCATCCTAATAACAGTTTTGTCAAATGGTTTTAATAATAGCAAAAACAGTTAGTAAGTTAATTTTTTTTATGTCAACTACTACCCTCTCCCCCCAACCAGAAAGCGCAACTATTTTCAGGAATTCCATGATTCATTAACAACCTCAATCTTGCAAACCTAGCACGGTAAATTTTTGCAATCGCATTTGGAGGCAAAGCGAGAAAATACTTTTTTAATTTTTCAAGAGTGGTGTCCATTTTCAAATGAGAATTGGAGAAGAGATTCAAAGAAGGGAGAAAGAGCAAAGAATTGCACAAATATATATACAGATATTAGTTATTATGGGAAACTAAAAAGAACCAACTTAAGTCATGATGTACCGTTATCCGCCATTTGACCAGGGTGAGAGAGACTAGCAAAACAAAATTCACACCAAAACAAAACACAAAACAATGTGAGAAAAAGAATCAATCTTTATATACAGGATCACTCAATTCAATAGAGTCATTTTCAATTGAAAAATTATCAAAGTAAACTTTTAAACGATGTCTATTTACCTTGAAAACATTGTCATTCTTTGGATTCTCGATATCACAGGCTCCATATGGATACACATGTTTCACAATAAAAGGACCGCTCCATCTTGATCTTAGTTTTCCAGGAAATAAATGGAGTCGAGAATTATAAAGCAAGACTTTTTGACCAACATTGAATGTTTTTCTCAGTATTTTCTTGTCATGAAACTCTTTGATTCTTGCTTTATGAATTCTTGAATTTTCATAAACATCATTTCTTATTTCCTCAATCTCATTTATTTGTAATTTCCGCAGCTGATTAGCATCATCAAGGTTTGAATTGAAAGCTTTAATAGCCCAATAAGCTTTATGTTCAAGTTCTACAGGCAAGTGACAAGGTTTTCCATAAACTAGTCTATAAGATGACAAACCTAATGATGTTTTAGAAGCAATTCGATAAGCCTAAAGTGCATCATTAAGTCTTAAAGACCAGTCTTTCCGATTAAGGTTTACTGTTTTCTCTAAGATCTATTTGATGTCCCTATTAGCAAGTTCTACTTGTCCACTCGTTTGAGGGTGATAAGGGGTGGCAACTTTGTGTGTGATTCCATATTTCTTCATTAAAGACTCAATTGACATGTTGCAGAAATGTGTTCCACCATCACTTATCATGGCTCGAGGGATTCCAAATCAACTCAAAATATTTTCTTTTAAAAACTTTATCACTGTTTTGTGATCATTGTTTCGACTTGAAATTGTCTCTATCCATTTTGAAACATAATCTACTGCGACTAATATGTACAAAAAACATGATGGAGGAAATGGACCCATGAAATCTATACCCCAACAGTCAAAGATTTCAATGACAAGAATAGGATTTAAAGGCATCATGTGATGTTTTGAAAGAGATCCCAACTTTTGACAATTTTCACAAGTCTTGCAGAATGCATGTGAGTCATTGAATATAGTAGGCTAGTAAAATCCACTTTGTAAGATTTTTGCAGTTGTCTTTCTTGATGAGAAATGACCCCCACATGCCTCAGAATGACAAAATTTAATGACACTACTTACCTCACTGTTAGGAATGCATCTTCGAAATATTTGAATAAATAAGGGTCATCCCAATAAATATTTGATGTCTCCTTTTTTGGCTAACAAACAAGCCCTTACATGATTTCACCTCCTTTTGTTGGCTTCGTAACTGATCCTCTCTAACCTGTTGAGAACTCAATGGTAACAAGTTCACCTTCTTTCCATTCAGCATAAAAGAATAAGTGTTCTTTCGTCCATTGTAGATCACATCCTTATCAATCTAGGATTTCGACGCCACACTCTTTGTGATTGAAGAGTGATAAGTCAGGTAGGGTTCTTCACAAAATCAATTTGGAAGAACAACTCGTAATTCTATGAATTAAGTTTCAAATATTGGTCAAAAGTCCTTTATTACATATTCTGATACTATATTTATAACTGGAACATCCCTCCAAAGTTAGGAAAAATTCAACATGGCAGAAGTCAAGCCCAAAAAAATAGACTTTGACAAACTAACCTAGACAAATTAACTAGCACACGTTTTTTGACCTTTCTAACATAAATAGACCAAATTTAAAACAATCATATCTTGTTACACAAAAGTCCAATGCAATCATGGTTGGACAATCTAGAAAGAACATGTTCTGAACTTGAAATCCACCTAGATTAGTCTTGTTTTCACATGCAATGGATGACTTCAAATTCAGGTTCAAATTCATTTGTTGTTTTGACCATAAACAGCATCAATTCCTTCACTTATTTGCATATCAACCCAAATTCAAGTAGCCCAGCATCAAAAGAACCATTAAGGGCTTTTCCCATCTCCATGTACCTATTGTAGGCAAATAAACATCCTTGAACCAATTTCAAACTAATTGCTAATTTTTAACTCCGATGCAGCTTCAATCATTCCAATTTGACTCGTCAAGGTCCTTTGTAGTTGTTTCACTCTCGCTCTTGTCATTGGACCATCTGAATCCTCTTGCATATTAGTTTTAGCTTTACAAGATGGATTATAATTCCCATGATGCACAACAAAGACAGTTTCAAGTTAATTGCCGATTCCACCACTTCCTCGTTCAGAACCCTAGGCATCTGATCCACTCCTAACACACGATGGAAGTACGCAATTACTTCTGATTTGATTACCTCATGTCCTTCGACAACCTCTCCATCCTCCCTTGTAAGTGATAGAAGCTTATTTCTATTCTGTCTTCCATTTACTGATTTGTGAAAGTAGCTAGTATTCTGATCCCCCAAGCTAAGCCATTGTATCCTTGCCTTCTGTTTGAAAAAACTCTCTTGCCCTCGATGGTAGAAGCGTATTCTGAACAAAGATCCCTTTCTCGCATGCACAAAGTTGGATTCTCATGCACTATATGCAGAGCCCTGTTGAGCCTTATCCATTTTGTTTTTTAGTCTTTGACTCTATCTGAAATGTTGGAGAAGTGAGTCATATTGAAAAGTTGCAATTCCTACTTTAGCTTTCTTAGTTTGCAACATAGCTGATACATTGGACAACCCCTCGAATTCTGATCCCATACCTTCTTCACCAAGGGCATGAACTCGTCATGATCCATCCACATATCAAAGAATCTGAATGGTTTCTTTATGTTCTGATCATTGCCAGTAACATTTACCACCATAGGAGAATGGTCTGACATACCCAAAGGCAAAAATCTCGCTTCCGAGATAGAAAGGACCACAAGTCCACAAGTCCGAAGAAAGTAAATAACAAAATTTGTGTAGCCTATGTTGACCCATATTGTGATGCCTTCCCAAGCTCTGATTGACGTGAAAACATGTCAGGAAACTCCATGTAAAATTTCACCCCAATCCAACAGTTGGATTGTGAATTATGATTGTTGCCCTAAAATTGGATAATTGCACATTTTACATCTAAATCAAAATTTGACCTTGTCTGAATCGTATCATTCCCTCTCTTTTCATGATGATTCGTCCTCAAATCACCAACAAGTTGAATAGACAATTCCTTAGCCTTTTTTTGAAGCCTTTGGAGTTCTTTTCTTGCCAATAATCATCGCCAACAACTTTGGATGAAAGTAGCAGCCGTTCTATTTCGTATATCATCATTGCAGTATTTTTTATTATCAGAATGTATCACAAACTCCTTGGGCCACAGGTAATGCTGCCACGCCTCTAAAATTCTCACCAAGGCATTGAGCTCCTTGTCATAAGTAGGGTAATTCAAGTCTGTCCCATTAAGTTTTTAGCTGAAATACGCAACACAGCTCGTATATTAATTACTTGTGTGTGTGTGTGTGTGTGTGTATTTCAAAATTTCAAAACAAATTAAACTATCCTTGAATTATCATTAACAGAAATTATTATTAATGTTTTTTTTAATTTTAAAACAATTAAACTATCTTTAAAGTATCCTTAAGAGAAATTTTGATTAATTCTTTTTATAATATGTTTTTATATTTTATAATTTTAAAACATTTAAATCATCCATCAAGTATCATAAAAATAAACACTAAATATGTTTTTGTATAAATTCGATTTATATTTTATAATTTTAAAACAGTTAAGCTATCTTTGAAGTATTATCCTGAAGAGAAATCTGAATTATTTTTTTATAAATTGTTTTTATAATTTAAAATTTTAAAGCATTGAAATTATTTTTGAAGTATTTTAAAAGAAATTGAATTGTTTATTTATAAATTTAGTTTAAATTTTATAATTTTAAAACTTGTAAACTATCTTTGAAGTATACTAAACAGAAATTGTAATTAATGTTTTTATAAAATTGTTTTATATTTTAAAACAGTTAAATTATCATTGTAGTATCCTACACCAAAATCTTAATTAATTATTTTGTGAATTGTTTTAATATTTTATAATTTTAAAACATTTAAACTATCATTGAAGTATAATAAACGTAAATCCTAATTATTTTTTAATAAATTTATATTGTATTTTAAAACTTTAAAACAATCAAACTATCATTGAAATATCCTGAATAGAAATCCTAATTATTTCTTTACAAATTTTTCTATAATTCATAATTTTAAAACATTTAAACTATCATTAAAGTATCCTACATATAAATACTCATTATTGTTTTAACAATTGCTTTTATATTTTTAATTTTGAAACATTTAAATTACCTTTCCAGTATCCTAAACAGAAATTCTATTTTTTTAAAAAATAAATTGTTTTCATATTTTGAAAATTTTAAAATAATTAAACTGTACTTAAAGTATTCTAAGAAAAAATCCTAATAATTTTTTTTTAATTTTTTTTATATTTTATTATTTCAAAACAATTAAACAATACACAAGTATCCTAAATGCAAATCCAAATTACTATTCTTTTTATAAATTGTATTTTTATTTTATAATTTTAAAATATTTCAATTATCCTTGAAGTATCCTAAATAGAAATCCTAATTATGTTTTTATAAATTATTTTTATATTTATAATTTTAAAATATTTAAACTATACTTGAAGTATCTGAAACAGAAATATTCATTACTTTTTTTATCAATTGTTTTTATATTTATAATTTTAAAACATTTAAATCATCATTCAAGTATCATAAACATAAATACTAAATATGTTTTTGTATAAATTCATTTTATATTTTATAATTTTAAAACAGTTAAGCTATCTTTGAAGTATTATCCTGAAGAGAAATCCGAATTATTTTTTTATAAATAGTTTTTATAATTTAAAATTTTAAACCATTGAAATTATCCTTGAAGTATTCTAAAAAGAAATTGAATTGTTTATTTATAAATTTAGTTTAAATTTTATAATTTTAAAACATGTAAACTATCTTTGAAGTATACTAAACAGAAATCGTAATTAATGTTTTTATAAAATTGTTTTATATTTTAAAAAAATTAAACTATCATTGTAGTATCCTACACCAAAATCTTAATTGATTTTTTTGTGAATTTTTTTAATATTTTATAATTTTAAAACATTTAAACTATCCTTCAAGTATCATAAACAGAAATTCTATTTTTTTAAAAAAATTATTTTTTTTTATATTTTGAAAATTTTAAAATAATTAAACTGTACTTAAAGTATTCTAAGCAAAAATCATAATAAAGTTTTAAATTTTTTTTATATTATAATTAATGCAAAACAATTAAACTATACCTGAAGTATTCTAAAAAGAAATCCAAATTGCTATTTTTTTTTATAAAATCCAAAGTATTCTAAGGCCCAACATGCTCTAGATACAACGCATGAAGATTCGACTTTGTGCGTGCATGAAAGGGTTGCTGTCCTACCATCAAGGCTGAAGAGAGTTTTTTCATGCAGAAGGCAAGGATATAATGGCTTGGCTTGGGGGACTGGAATACTAGCTACTTTCATAAATTAGTAAATGGAAGACAAAACATAAATAAGCTTCTCTCAATTACAAAGGAGGATGGGGACGTTGTTGAAGGGCACGAGGCTGACAAATCAAAAGTAATTGCGTACTTCCAGAGTGTGTTAGGAGTGGAACAGGAGGCTGGGATTGTGAACGAGGAAATGATAGAATCGCCTATTAAATTGAAACTGCACGTAGCAGCATTTAATAGCCCAAGATGTAACAAGGGATGAGATTAAGGATGCTATCTATGTTCATTTTGAAAAACACAAAAGCCACTGGCCCAAATGGTTTCAACGCAAGTTTCTTCAAAAGAATGTGGCACATAGTTGGGGAAGATGTAATCAATGCTGTTAAATCATTCTTTCAGACTCGTAGAATGCTGAAGGAAATGTGATGCGAACCTCGTGATCACATGGTCACGCAAAGACACTAATTCCCGGAAAGCCAAGTAAATCAGGTTTGATAAAAGTGTGACACAAAGATAACTTGTACCTAGGCGTCAACACTATTGAAAACGAAAACCCCCACCCAACGAATATTGATTCGCAAACGAGAAGTATAAGGATGACACCACGAAGACAATTGTTCTTCGATAAGTTGTTTTCCAGTCCTTTAGAGAATCAAGGAAAAATCTATCCCACCAACACATAATAAAAGCGGCAAAGAAGTTTATTGATCTGAAAATTACATAACCTTTCATGTTTGATTATGCCTTTATTAATACTAACTCTAGACTTAAAGAAACCCTAATGGACCCCCCTTAGGTGAACTTATATGAAGCCCACTTACAATTGACCCAAATAAGTAATAATAACCTAAAGACAAAAAAATAATAAAAATTCAAAAATTACTATCCTAAATATGCTAGAATTAGATTTTTCACCCTTAAGAAGTCCCAAATAAACTAGGTGAAATCTGATTTGAAAAATTTATGTTGCTGCCCCCTTTGATGTCCTTAATTAGCTTGGATTTCCTTATTTAAATTGGACAAATAAGAAAACAAATTTTCTCCTTTGTTGTTGATTTAATTACTTTCATTCCTAAGTTAGGAAAAACATTAAATAATCCTCCCCACTTTAGGAATAAGATCTAGCCAACTTCCTTACTTAATTAGGAGAATAAATTGCTGACTTTCTATCCTTATAGCATTAGGAAAAAAAACAAGCCTAATAAGGCTGGTATTGGGCCGGACACATCAGCCCCTTGTTCCACACGAATTGGGCTTTTTTGGACCTGAATTAGATGAATTGAAGGTTGTCCTTCATGCTCCTTAAATGTCCCAAGCCCCTCTAGGTCCATTTTGGTAATTGATAATTTTTTGTGAGAATTTGTGATAATTAATAATTTTAAGAGAATACGTGAGAATGGTTGAATTTTATTAAATTATGTATTTTTTTTAATATGAGAGAATTGGTTAATGTTTGATATTACATATGGTGTTGGGTGATCCTCATCATCCCTCTCTCTTGAAAAGGATTCGACCTCGAATCATTACCTACACCAAACAGTAAGATCATAAACATTAAAGGTAGCACTAACACCATACTCACCTGGCAAATCAACTTTATAAGCACTCTCTAAAGAACAAATCAGCAATGTTAGTTGCATCATCGGTTTTATGACATGGAATGAAGTGTGCCATCTTTGAAAACCTATTAACAACTACAAAGATGGAATCCTTACCCCATTTTGACCTAGGTAAACCTAAGACAAAGTCCATCAAAATGTCTACCCATGGCTCATTCGGTACCGGTAAAGGGGTATACAAGCCATGTGGTTGAGTCCTAGACTTTGCTTTCCTACAAGTTATGAATTTATCACATATGCGTTGCACATCTTTTTTCATTTTAGACCAATTAAAATATTAATGCAACAAATCCAAAGTCTTAACAACACCAAAATTCCCCATCAACCCGCCTCCATGTGCTTCACGTACAAGCAATTCACGCATAGAAGTTAATGGAACACACAAACGACTCTCTTTAAACAAATATCCATCAAGTCTATAGAACTTCCCAAAAGCCGAAGTTTCGCAAGCATTGTAAACATTATCAAAATCACTATCCTCCTTGTATACTTCTTTTGTGTTCAAATCCTAGAAATCTAGCTTTCAAAGTAGATAAAAGAACATACCTGCATGAAAGTGCATCAACCACAGTGTTTTCTTTTCCTTGCTTATACTTGATCACATACGGAAATGTTTCAATAAATTCAACCCATTTTGGCATGTCTCCTACTCAACTTACCTTGCCCTTTCAAGTGCTTCAATGATTCGTGATCAGAATGTATCACAAACTCCTTAGGCCACAGGTAATGCTGTCACGTCTCTAAAGTTCTTACCAAGTCATAAAGCTCTTTGTTATATGTAAGGTAAATCTGATGTGCCGTGAATGATTCAAAAATCAACAACAATGAATCTGATGAAAAATAGATGAAGGATGGGTATGGTTGGTTGTCTTTTTTTTGGTGTTTAGGCTGGATTATTTATAGGTTAGTAAATAAGATGAAGGATAAACTAGAATGATACTTTGATAAGTCGATCTAGACACCACAAAGATCAATCTAGGATTTCGATGCCACACTCTTTGTGATTGAAGAGTGATAAGTTAGGTAAGGTTCTCCACAAAAATCAATTTGGAAGAACAATTCTAAATTTCTCTGAATTAAGTTTTAAATCTTGGCCAAAAGTGTTTATTACATATTTATAACTGGAACATCCCTCCATAGTTAGGAAAATTCAACATGATAGAAGTCAAGCCAAAAAATTAGACTTTGACAAAGTAACTAGACAAATTTAACTAGCATATCTTTTATGACCTTAATTGAAACATAAAAAGGACCAAATCATGAGCACAAAAAGTCCAATGCAATCATGATTGAACAGTCTAGAAAGATCACGTTCGAACTTGAAATCCACCTAGATTAGTCTTGTCTTCACATGCAATGGATGACTTCAAAATCATGTTCAAATTCATCTACTATTCGGACAGTAAACAGCATCAATTTCTTCACTTATTTGCATTATCAATCCAAACTCAAGTAGCCCAACATCAAAAGAACCATTATGGGCTTTTTCCATATCCAAGTTTCAATTGTAGGCAAATAAGAACCTTCGAACCAATTCAACAGGTTTGCTAGCTTTTAACTCAAACAGACTTTCAATCACTCCAATTTGACTAGTCAAGGCCCTTTTGCGATTGTTTTGCTCTCGCTCTTGTTATTGTGCCATCTGAATCTTCTTGTAGATTAGATTCGGCTTTACTAGATGGATTATAATTCCCATGATGACATTCAAAGTAGATAAAAGAACATCCATGTGTGAAAGTGCATTAGCAACAATGCTTTCATTTCCTTGCTTATACTTGATCACATATGGAAAGGTTTCAATAAATTCCACCCATTTGACATGTTTCCTACCTAACTTATGTTGCCCTTTCAAATGCTTCAGTGATTCATGATTAGAATGTATCAAAAACTCCTTGGGCCACAATTAATGCTATCATGTCTCTAAAGTTCTTACCAAGTGATGCGAACCTCGTGATCACGTGGTCACGCAACCCACACCCAAAGACACCAATTCCCGGAAAGCCAAGTAAATCAGGTTTGAAAGGAGTGTGACACAAAGATAACTTGTACCTAGGCACCAGCACTATTGGAAATGGAGACCCCCACCCAATGAATATTGATTCATGAACGAGAAGTATAAGGATGACGCCATGAAGAATGTTGTCCTGCGATAAGTTGTTTTTTAGTTCTTTAAAGAACCTAGGAAGGGAGATTATCCCACGCAACACGCAATAATACTAGGTGGCGACATTTTAAACCAGACCTTTTTTCCCTCTAAGAACAAGATGCCAAATATTTGTTCTTTTTGCCTATTCTTTAAAAGTCGCTGCAATGTTGGGTGCAACAAAATAACGACTTTGCTGGGGACTTTAGGACTAAGCTTTCTTTTAGACTTATTATTACTATCTTTTTTGTTGTGCTTCTTTATTTATTTTCTTCCCTTTACTGCTTTAGCACTTATACTTATTGTCATGCATTACTTTAAGAGCACACACCTTAAAATTTAGGATAAGAGATGAAGTAACGGTACCCCCAAAGGTTTTAGCCTGGGCAAGACTAGTGAAATCATCTAATTCTTGCTTGATTGTTTACTTGGAAGTGGTTGGTATGCCAATTTGATATTAGTCAGATCTTCACACTCCTTATAAGTTTTATATCTATCTTTTAAGGACGATCACTAAGCATGTGATAGTAATCTACCCCTTGATGCACTTAGTAAATAGAACCTACCTTTTGTACCCTGTGTAATCTCATTATGGCAAGCCCAACATGTAGCATATTGAATTCCAAGATCTCTGGGTGGCAAATGGTTGTCATATAGGAATTTTACAAGAGTTTGAGTTATTACAATTGACAAAAAAGGTTCAAATGGAAGCCAAAAGGTTGTCAAAAATAAGACTTTGGCAAGATTGGACAGGGATCCCCTTGTTGATAATGAAATCATGTTCCTAAAATCCATAAATAACAACCGTTGTCACCCCGTGATGGGCAAGTCCACATTTAATATGCATTTTTCTTGTTGATAAGATCAAACACTTTTGCATTTACTATGCTTAATTGCTTGATTTTCATTTAGCAGGTTAAAATATAGATCCTCCATTAAGCCACACCTATAACACTCGCATGCTGAGAAGACAAATGGAGAATGAAGAGAGAACCCAGTTGGAAGCGCAACACCAAAAAGAGATGAATAGTCTTAAAGAAGAAGTTGCAAGGCTTACTAGTCTACTCGAATAGGCCTTGAGATCTAGATCTAGAGAAGCAGCATCTACACAGCCAACAATCACAAATTAGCCAATACTTGTGCCCGCAACTCCGTTCAAACCATAGATTTAGGGCAAATGAGGTGCCACCGAATCTCAACAGGGGTATGTATTTTTATTTGATGAACTAGCATATCTTATAAGAATATCGTTTACCATTGGCTTTACAGAAAGGAATCTTAAAAGGATAAGGTGGTAAAAAAAGATGGGTTGAAAAAATTGTTTGCCCTAGAGGAAAGGATGATGACAATTATGGGAACTAGCCTATATAATCTTGTAAAGGCTGTTGAGATATGTCTTGTCTAGAAGATCTTAGATTCACATATGACAAGGAGCTCTATGCCTTGGTTATGCAGATCAGCCCAACACCAAGCGTAATCATGCCAATGACCCATTGGAAGTGCCAATTGGGCCAATCACAAGAGCTAGGGCAAATAAGCTCAAAGAAGCGTTGAATGGGCTTGTTCAGAACATATGGAGCGAAATGGACGTAGAGGGGTTTGGGACATTTTAAGGAGCATGAAGGACAGCCTTTAATTCATCTAGTTCAGGTCCAAAAGGAGCCCAATTCGTGTGGAACAAAGGGTTGATGTGTCCGACCCAATACCAGCCTTGTTAGGCTTGTTTTTTTCCCTAATGCTACAAGGATGAAAGGTCAGCAATTTATTCTCCTAATTAAGTAAGGAAGTTGGCCATATCTTATTCCTAAAGAGAGAAGGACTATTTAATGTTTTGCCTCACTTAGGAAGGAAAGTAATTAAATCATCAACAAAGGAGGAAATTTGTTTTCTTATTTGTCCAAGTTAAATAATGAAATCCAAGCTAATCAAGGACATCAAAGGGTCAATTGTAAGTGGGCTTCATATAAGTCCATTAGGGTTTCTTTAAGTCTAGAGATAAATAAAAGCATAACCAAACATGTAAGGTTACGCAATTTTCAGATCAATAAACTTCTTTGTTGCACTTATTGCATGTTGGTGGGATAATCTCCCTTCAAAGAACTGAAAAACGACTTATCGCAGGACAACATTCTTCGTGGCGTCATCCTTATACATCTCGTTCGCGAATCAATATTCGTTGGGTGGGGGTCTCCGTTTTCAATAGTGCTGGTGCCTAGGTACAAGTTATCTTTGTGTCACACTCCTATCAAACCTGATTTACTTGGCTTTCTGGGAAGTGGTGTCTTTGGGTGTGGGTTGCGTGACCACGTGATCACGAGGTTCACATCACCTTTGTTATAAGGCGTGTGCTGAACATGGAACTTAAAGAAGATGATGTAGATGAACAACGAGAAAACATATTTCACTCTCAATGTCACATCTAAAACAAGATATGTAGCATGATAATTGATGGAGGTAGTTGTGCTAATGTAGCTAGTGATACTCTTGTGAAGAAATTGAATCTAATGATGCGAACCTCGTGATCACGCAACCCATAATCAAGATTGAGATAAGATCCCGGAAAGATGAAAAAGGTCTAATAGGAGTGTGACATAATGGAAACTTGCCCCAAGGCACTAAAACTACTGGAATTAAGTAGAATGACCCCACGAAGCTCGTTAGTCAGATTCAGTTCGTTCAAAAACTGAACAATGCAAGAATAACTCTCGCACGTTAAAACTGAAAAATTCAGAAGTAATATTCATCAATGGCTACTGAAAGTTTGGTTACATGAGTGTTATTGAAAAATTAACCCTAATGGATTTACCGTTATGGGCTGAACTGGCCCACATACAAAACTGACCCAAAAACCTTAAACTGAAAAGCCCATAACCTGATCCAAACAAGCATTGGATCCTAACTCAAAACAAAGTTTTAATTAAGCCCAAACATGAAAGAAAATAATAAAAATAATTAATATGTCATTAAAAAGCACCTGCCTTTCTCTTCTTATGTAGCTAGGATGAATAAGGAATACTTATAAGAAAAGAATTCTGGAACATTAATAAATCGTTGCCACTGTTGGAAATTATGCTTCATCTCATTAAAGATTCTTGTGGAACTAGGAAATTCCCAAAATAAGCTGCCACATCATTTTAGAAAAGTTGCAAAACAAGAAGTCCACAGGTCAAAAGGAAGTAAATAACAAAATTCATACAGCCTATTCTGACTTATATCGTAAGTCCTTTTCGAACTTTGATTCACCTGACAATTTACCCCAACATAGAAACATACCTTTGAAATCTTTTTGTAAAGTTTCAACTTGATCCAACGGTTGGATTTGGAGTTATACTCAATAGCGTAAAACTGGACGGTAGCAAATTTTACACCTAAATCCAAATCTGACCGTGCTTGGGTCGTATCATAAGGCTGAACCATATCACTCTATCACCTTCAAATATTTGGTTATCCATCAAAATAGAACTTGGATTTGCATTACGACCTCTATTCAAAGAATGTCCAATCTCTTAGGTAAAGACGGAATGGGTTGCATTAATGTCAACCTCGTGATCATGTGGTCACGCAATCAACAATCAAGATTGACATCTAATCTTGAAAAGTTAAAATAAGTCTGATAGGAGTGTGACACAATGGAAACCTACTCCAAGGCACCAACACTATTGGAATGATACGTAAAATAACATCACGAAGCCAATTAATCTTTAATAAGTCAAATTCAGTTCGTTCAAGAGCTGAAGAATACAGGAATCACTCTTACATGTTAAAAATAAAAAATTAAGAAGTAACATCCATTAATGGCTGCCAAATTTTAGGTTACATGTGTTTAAATAGTTCTTAAAAATTAACCCTAATGGATCTATCTTTGTGGGCTAAACTATCCCACAAACAAAACTGATCCAAAAATCCTAAACTGAAAACCCATAACCTAATTTAAACAAGCCTTGGATCCTAACTAAAAACAAGGTATTACTTAAGCCTAAACAAGCCTTGAGTTGTAACTAACAAAAATAAAAATAAAGCTCACAATATTAAATCCATGTTCTGCCATGAGAAGAAGAGAAGGAAATAAAATATTACAAAACTGATTAAAAGCTGTATCAATTGGACTTTTGTAGCTCCAGATATTCAAGTCGGAATGACCAAAGGTCAACACTGACAGATTGCAAGATTTGACTTTGAAGGCTGCGATTTCCATGCTCTTCCTTATTTTATTTTCTTGCCTTATATGTCCAGAAAGGTATAGATGTTAGCTTTGTAATGCCACTAAAATCACTTCATTTTGACCTCTAGAGCTCACGCTCTGCACAAAACATCGACTGAAGGTCAAATCTGTCAATTACCTCCAATTTACTCCCTTTTACATCTTTCATCTAAAAGTGCCTTCAAAATATAAAATAAAGAGTATAAAGGCATTTTATATATAAAACATAGGAAAAACACTAGTTAAATGTGGGTGAAACTATCGAATAATATGGTTGCATAAAAAACTGTGGGTAGTCTGCAATATAGAGGAGGTGCTGTCGAATTTTTTTAAAATAATCAAAGTTAATTATGTAATTATTCGTTTACATTTGTGTAGATGCGTAAAATGAAATCTACAACACGTCTTTAGGAGACGGTTGCAGCTAGTTCTTCTAGCAGCGAGGAGGACATGTTCTTAGGTGTTGATCACGGCGAGACATCTGCGTCAACTTGTGATGCTGCCTCTTCTAGCGTGGTTTCACAGCGCAGAGGCGGTATGCCTTCACAATTGGGTCAATTCACCCGCAAGTACCAGGCACAATGGAATGATGATTTCTCAATGTAAGTTTGTTTAGGTTCTATATATATATATGTATATAACATAATTTATGAATAACTAATTAATATTTTTTTAATTTTATTTAATTTCAGGTTCACAAACATTGAGGTTGCCAAGACAATAATATCGACGTTTGAATCGTTGATGGAGATTCCATTGTTTTAATGAAGTCAAGTCTCTAGACATCCTGAGTGGAGACCTAATATCGATGCCTAGTTTCGGCGATTTCAGGTAGGTGTTAACTTTTAATTTCCAGTTTATTTTTAATAAATATATATTTTTTTAATTTTATATCTTGTGCTATTTTTAATTTAAATAAATTATTTATATACACAGAATAAATTTGAGTGGGATAGAGCGGACAACAATGTTTATTTCTCATTTATAATTTTATGTTCTAAATTCTAATTTGTTACTATGGAAGTAGATGACGTGATTTTTGGTACGATACAAAAAAAACAAAAAGATGTGCGAGGGATAACGGTCTTGAAGGATGGAATGAGGTGGCGGTTTGGTAGGAATTCAAACCGTCATTCATCTCGAGGGATATATGGAAGACATATATTAAGCACGTGACGTTTGAGCGGTTCACACAACGCTCACAGTCAGGCGCCGACAACCGGAACCGACAAATTCATGGCTCTGTGACCACGCACACTGGCGGCTCCATCCCATTCAACGCACATGCGAAGCGGATGGTAAGATTAATTTAAATGAAATATATCGTTAATTAATTTGTTGTTGCTTATAAATATATTTAACTTGCAACCTTTTTTTTCCTTGCAAGCTGCGTCTCTTGGACGTGAGTCGAGTCCAATGTAGCTATTTGTAGAGACGCTCATGCAGAGTTAAAACCGCCAAAAGGGGATGTAGCACTTCGTGGTATGTTCGTTCAATCATTTTATTTTGTAGGTTATTATTTTCTTGAATTGAATATGATGATTTTTTTTTTAATTTTCAAGAGACCTATAATAGCTGATTAAGGGAGAGATATAGGGACGAAACTTCGACCCATCCGGATTTGATTCAGATTTGTGGATGGAGGTAAGATCGTCTGGTGGACCCGATAAAATCGGGTCTCACGGCTCTCCAACACTACGACCAAAAACTTGCGGTTGGCCCATAGTGTCTCAACCGTTGGGAGCTCTCCATCAGTATTGATCACCCAGTCAGAGTTCATGGCCTTGAAACAACAATATGAACGCCTCTTGACGGATTATGATCAGCTCCGTCAAATGATCAAGGATGGGTGATGATACATGTGCAGCCCCTTTTTGGTCAGCGGTCTGCCCTGAACAACCAGACCTCCTCCTCTTCCTCCTCCAGCCCTACCGCTATTTTAGTTTAATTTTGTTTTTTAAAATATTAAATATGTAATGAATATTTGGATGAATATTATTTAACATTATTTTTATATTTTTAATGTTTAATACAAATTTATTTGGTTATTAAGATTTTTTACTGTTAATAAATAATTTTTTTAGTCAAATTTAGTCAACGAGTTATCTCGTCAAATTTGCGGTAAGAATCATGAAACTAATATGACCTTATAAAAATTAAATTAAAAAAATTATGACACTCATCTAATTAAATCTAGTATTAAAGGAAGTAATTAAAATTAAAATTATAAAAACTATAAATACAAAAAAAAAATCACAAAATAACAAACTCGTTGCTGTAATGAATTTCTTTTTTTTGGTAAGTTGACAAATATATTAAAAGAAGAATATACAAAGAATATAAGGGGCATACCCCAGATTTACAATGTGCACGAAAACATAAAACAGCAAATGGCTACAGGAAGCCACAAAGCAGAACACCTCGACTTAACTAGACTTGTTAGGGATACTAATACAACCAGCTAAATATCAATTTAAGAGTCTATGTTATTGACCCTCCAAGCGCTTTGGATCCTTATGTTTTCATCTGTTGGGAGAGCGTTCCTCATCAAATCAAGTTTTTCACGAATGATACATTTTATTTGATCAAAGAACAAATTTGGAGTTCTAGACATTCCTGCAAATATCCTTGCATTCCGTTCTTGCCAGATATAATACATCAGAGCCAAAACCCAATTTAAGAGAAAAATTGATGAAACTTTTACCATGCCACATAACAGTTGCCCATCGAATCCATTCCTCCCACCCTTTCATCATTCTTGGAATGTCGCATCTGTCACAAATATGCCACCATATCGCTTTAGTATAGGAGCATTCAAAGAACAGGTGGTTATGATCTTCATTGTTGCGGTGACAGAGTGAGCATTGATTGGGACCATGTATACCAAACCGATGAAGTCTATCTTGAGTTGTGAGCTTTTGTTGGACATTCACCTATAGAAAAAAGGAATGTCTTGGAACAACATTCTTGAACCACACAATGTCATGCCATTCAACAACCTGGTTATGAAATCTTAGTTGCTCCCAAACTACTTTGACCGAGAATCTGTGATTTGGTGAATCCAACCACACAATCCTATCCTTCTACCCCATCTTAGGATTGGAAGGAATAGCTTCTATAATGGGGTGCCAGCCAATAGATTGAGTGGTAGGGATTCTCTATTTTCCCATTGGAAAACTCAATTCAAATCCCCACCCCTTAAAAACCTCGAGAATCACATCATTTTCTTATAAAAAGAAAAAAAAAGTTTATTGAAATAAGAGAGATTGTAAGAAATGGAAGGGTTGGGGGGGTTTGCATCTCGGATTTGATGCTGAAAAAACATGGTTCATTTTTTTATTCCTGAGAAAACGGAGGAAAAGAAGAACAAAAAAACAAAACATAAAAACTTCCTAAATTGCTTTTTAAAAGCATTCCAAAACCATATAAAAGTTTGTTGTACTTGACCATCTCTCCTCTCTATTTCTTCAAGAAAATAAATAAATAAAATTCTTAACATTTATATATTGTACTTTTTTTCTTTGTGTTGGTCCGTTCTCTTAGCTACCAACCAAAACAAGCTAGCTAATTTCAATTATGAATGAATTGGTAATTAAAAAAAGAAATTGAAAATGATAGATAAATAAATAAATTAAAATGAATTTGAGTCGTGCCATTTTTTACGTTGGAAACCTAAATAATAATAATAATAAATCATCAAAACCATGGATTGTTTATTTCTTTAAACAAACAGAAAATATATAAGATCCCGATTCTTTCTGTCAACTTCCACTATCACTAGCCGATTCTTCGTCACAGTTTACGGGAATAAATGCGAAATCGTAAAATAAAGAAAAAAAGATTAACTAAAAAAAGGGGAAACTTATTAAGTTGAATATATGATAAAGAGAAATACACACACACACCGCCCGAATCGGTAATATCACTATCAGGTGAATCATCCTCCTCCTCTTCCTCAACAACATGACCATTTACCACCCTAATTTTTACTTTTTCGTCGCTAACTTCACCAGTCATTTTTCCGTCTAATTCCAGTTTGGTCTCAGTCACTCGCTTTAGCTTCAAAGCCACGTCAGCAATGGAATGGTAATTCTGCATCTGGAGCACAGGGATCCAGGTTAAGCCTCCTCCGAGAATGGCCGCGAACACCGCCTGACTTCCCGAATCCTAACCTGGTTGCCGTGTGGCTACACAATGCATCGATTATGGCGTTAGCCGCTGTGAATTCCTCGCGGAACCAGGCTAGAATAACGTCCTTAGCAATCACGTCCTCCATCATCAGCACCGGCACCACTGGTGGAGTAGCTTGGTGATCCTTCTAAGAATCTTGCCCTGCCGCCATCAGCTGCACAAAGCTTCTACCGGCCGAGATATCAGTGACGGTGAGTGTATATATTGGGTTGACAGAAAGTAAATGTATAGAGAGAGAGAGAGAGAGAGAGAGAGGAGAAGGGTAGGTGAAAGCAAGGGCTTGCATCGCGCATGTAAGGTTAGGCTTCTGAGGGTGGACTTGTGATGTTTTTATATATAAAGGGTGGTTCATGCCAACTCCGTACGTGTGGGGGCCAGCTTTCAGGTGGCGTGGCAGAAAGTTACAGTAGACATTTTTTTTTGGGTAAGTCTTGATCTAAGAGTTTAAAGTTTTTTTTTCTTTTCTTTACAGGCATATGGAAATATAAAATTACTAAAATGGTTTTTGCTGCACCATTTTTGTGTTTCTTGAGTTGGCGAATATTTGTAGGCAATAATGGAGAAAATCAGATAAAACACATATAGATATAAATATGATGAAAAATCAAATTTAAATAGAAAAATACTATAAGTTATTCAAGTACTCAAAAACACATACTTACATCCAATATACACTCACTAACATTATTCGTATATATACATGTTTTTAGAGTGCTATAAGTTAGAAAATGAAATATAGATAAAGTATCCAGATCTGTGTTGGTATTCTAACTTATTTAACTCAAAAACTCATATCAGATTTATATATTAAAATCACTTAAAAACTCACATCAGATTTATATTTCAAAGTCGCACAATGACAAATCAGATATACAAACAAATCATCTTTATTTTAGTTATAATATTATTTTTCTAATAATTGAAATACTTTTAAATAATATTTATAATAATCACTCACTCCATATCATACACACATATCCACATACACATATTTCATAAATACATACAAGATATATTTCATACTATACATATATTATACAAATGCTTCCAAAAATATACTTATACCAAATACTTATGCTTAAGTATTTCAAAGAAATATTATTACTCAAATACACATATTATACAAATACTTTCAAATATAAAATATATACTTATATCAAATATTCACACACACACACACACAAGTATTTTCTCACACGTATGCAAAACACATATACCACATATATTATATCCAAGAATATACTTATATCAAATATTATCACTTGTATGAAAAACACATATATTATATATAATATATCCAATGATATATTTATATCAAATATTCATATACATATATATTTCCTCACATGTATATCAACATAACAATAAAAAGAGTTCAAGAAGAAGAAGAGGAATCACAACAAGATGAGAAGGATCCTAAGCTCCACATATTTTGAGGATTTTTTTTTAAAAAAGCCATATTAGGTTTTCACAAAATCAAATTATAGGGTTTTAAAAAAACCAGGTTACAGGGTTTTAACAAAAACAAATTACAAGATTTTAACAAAACCGGGCTCTGATACCACCTTTGTCACGACCCGAATCCTGGGTGCATGACTGACAATGTAGGAGCGGTGTCGAAAGGACACCCCACCTACGCTAAACCTCCGAACGAACATATCAAAAGAACAAGTTATTCAAAACATACACAGCATTTCATAATCTTCAGAAATATTATATTATTCAAAACTGATGAAACCAAATGATAGTTCAAAACTCTTCATCAATAATTAAAACAAAAACAATAATCCATAATACTCATTACATTGTCAAAATCCAAACTTAATTAAAATAGAGTAATAGTGGAGCATCTAAGACATCGAACTGTATTGTTTTATAAAGTTTAGGGACTAAAATGTAAATTCCTAAAATTGAGGGACCAAACTAAAAATATTCCAAATCAATTATCAAACTGGGATTCATCATCCTAAACCTCATAATAACACTGTCCAGAATCTCAAAATGTCAAATTGTAAATTTTCCAAAGTTTAGGGACTAAACTAAAATTATCATAAATCAAAGACCAAAATAAAATTTGGTCATCTTCAACCTCAAGATCATTCTGTCCAGATTTTCCAGCAAGGTTAAAATGAATTTCTTAACCCATAAAAATTAATTTAAACAAATCAACTCACAAATTCTTATTTCTAACAACATACTAATTAATCACCTAACATTAAACCCTTAATAATCATAATTTAAGCTTAACAACATAAACTTCTAATCCTTATAAACCCTAATCTCTCTTTTCTTTTTTTTTTTTAAATCATTTTATAAACAAATCATAATTAAATGTAACATGAGAGAGAATCATTTACTTGCTACTTCCACTTTTCTTAAACTCAAAACTCAAGATCAAAAACTAAAATTCTTAGTTTGATAAGGAGAGGGTCACGACGGCCACAAGACTTAGAAGAAAGAACTGTAATTCTCTTGCAGCTTTTCCTTATATACCTAGGTTAACTTAGGTTGGGTTTGGGCTGGCTTAGGCTTGGGCTTGGGCCAAAAGTTTGGGTCTTACAACACTTCCCCCGTTAAACAAAATTCATCCTCGAATTTAAAATTTAAGAATAAAAGTCATTCCATCATGATCGAACAATTTATTCATAACTTATCTCAAAAATTTCATTTCTTAAACTATCATTTAAAGTTTACTTCAAAAATCAATAAATACCACCATGTTTTCGTTGCGCATTCTGATGTATCCAATAAAATAAAATAAAATATCTTATGCATAACTTTTTTTAATTCAAATCCCTCAAAATCAAACAACACACCCTCCGATTTCTCTTAGATCAAGATTTCTAAAACAACTTATCTCAAATCATATATTTTCCTAAATGAAAACATATCCTTAAAATTTTTTTATTTTTATTCTTTGTTTTTGTTTTTGAAGCATCAGGTAAAAGAATCCAAACTTATAGTTGGGGAATGTCATGAAGTAACAAAGTCTAATGAATAGACAACAATTATAAGCTCAAACTTTCAAGAGGTATCAATCATGGAGGAGATGTCGTTTGCAAAAGCAATAAGCGATGAAGATGATAAGATGCATGTAGTTCTCTCAACCACCATAACAACTAAAGAGTCAGATGAAATGATAAAGACTATAAAGGAGGAAGATAGTTGTTGTGACAAGATCAAGGCAACACTTATGGTAAAGATAACAAAAACCAGCTTGGAAGAAGTTTAGCTGGATGAAAAGTTGTTATAGGGTTTCTAACCTCAAATGATAATGTTTCTCTTGAAATTGAAGCAAAAACATGTTCAACAAGAAAAAAAATCAAAGATAACATGGGACTTAAGATACCCTACCTAAACTTGACATCTCAAATTCCAATCGATGATCGTGAAAACATAACGAGGGCGCAAGTAGCTAAAGAAAACATAGTTGCAGATGATGCTAGGAAAATGAAAAGAGAAAAATGAGAAATCCTCGTAAATAGCTGAATCTCTAGGTGCTGAAGCAACAATAAATGAAATTGTTATTGACTAGAATACTCTAAAAGTCATATAAAAGAAGAGCAAGGAATTTCAACAATAATTAAAAGAAAGTAAGAAAAATAAAGGATGTGGAGTTGCTGGAAGTTTATTTGAGAAAAACAAAAGATATGTGCTTGCAAGAGGATGATTGTAGTGAACGTGACATCTCTCAATTAAAGCTTCAGTCTAATAAAGATATACAAAATCAGAGTCCAAAGGCGGTACTATGAGAAGAATGTGGAACTCCTAATGAAACTAAAGAAGAAATCAAGAACGGTCCAAAATTAGTATCCATGACTAACTCTCAAGGTTTGAAGCACTATAAAAATATGAGAGTACTTCAAGTGAAATTGTCCCGGAAAAGAAATTAGAAGAGCAAAATTAGAAACTGGAATGACATTGCATTCTAAGAAAAAGGATTGCAGGACTAAAATGATTATTAAGAATATTAAAGATAGTGTGCAAGTAAAAATACCAACCGATCCATAAAATCGATCTCCATCAAAAATAATAGGAGATACATGTTTGTATAAGGATGAAACCAATGAGCTTGAAAACTTATGATTTGGGGTTGAACTCAATACAGGCATACAAAAGGATAATATAAATGAAGTCGAAGTAAAAGAAAGCAAAAGCCCATATAATGCCTCAAAATTACAAACTCCAGAATATGAAAGAAGCAAAAAAGGCTTTTGAATCTATTTAAAAAGTTCATGGCCATAAAGATTTCATTGCATCAGAAGAAAATGAAATCAAAGAAAATCATCTAGAGGTAGCAATAACTGATTTGGTGGCAAGAGAGAATCAGAGTAAGAAAATAATTGATACAGCTGATATCATACTTATGGTTTAGAAGTTAAATTCAATACAGATATGCAGAAGAACTATTCAAATGAATTTGATATGGAAGAAGGCAGAACACTAGATGAAGATTTAATACTACAACCTTAATGATACGGAAAAAAAAGAGATAAAAGATAAAGAATATCTATCGGAAGTAACAAAATAACATAAATAAAAGAAACATGAGCATTTGAAGAAGAAGAAGAATAATTCCAATATCAGGGTTAAGACGAGTGAAGAGGGGTGTCATACCCCAAAGCTATGCTGGCACATGATTCAGAGGATCACCATAGACCATCATAACCATGCAAGTCCCTTATATACATATCATACATAACTCGAAAGGAAAACTTCACAAATAAATTTTATTAATCAATATCTTAATTCAATATTTTATAATTGTAGGTCTGTAATAGATTGTACATATAATCTTCATACCATCAATTTACCCAATTCAAGATTACTATATTAATTACTTAATAAGTAATTCTCTAATAATAGTCTTGTCATCCATAACTAATTAATCATATTTCAACTTTCTCATGCTTTCAAAATCTGTATTTCTGGGATAAAAATATCATGAAATAAGATTATTAGACACATATTTCAAAATACTTACCAAAGAAAACACATATAGATATAAATATGATGAAAAATCAAATTTAAATAGAAAAATACTATAAGTTATTCAAATACTCAAAAACACATACTTACATCCAATATACACTCACTAATATTATTCGTACATATACATATTTTAGAGTGCTACAAGTTAGAAAATGAAACATAAATAAAGTATTCGAATCGTGTGGCCTTCTACACAACCTAGTGTTGGTATTTTAACTTGTTTAACTCAAAAACGATATCGATTTATATATGAAAATCACTCAAAAACTTACATCAGATTTATATTTCAAAGTCGCACAATGACAAATCAGATATACAAACAAATCATATTTATTTTAGTTATAATATTATTTTTCTAATAATTGAAATACTTTTAAATAATATTTATAATAATCACTCACTCCATATCATACACACATATCAACATACACATATTTCATAAATACGTACAAGATATATTTCATGCTCATATACATATATTATACAAATACTTCCAAAAACGATTAGACCAGAAAGCACACTACTAGTTATAAGAGCTAAAAAGTGCACTAAAAAATTGTCAAAGAAGTTGTCTCAATAAACTTTGCTGATTTTTAAATAAGAGGAGCCTTGTCGGGTTTCATCTTGCTAGGTCTTTTTTTTTTTGCTGGAAACGTTTGATTCCATCAAGGATTCTTTCCTTAAACTCCCTGCAAAGGTCAATATACTATACGTTGTGATTAATATGCATATATTCTTACTTGAGAAATATAGGTTCGATTTCTTCATTGATCCTTGTAACAAGCTTCTATGGTGTTTTTTGCTTTCACCCAAACCACAACTTGTAATCTTGATCTTTGGGAAAGGATGTTCATTAAACAATCTCAGATAATATCGTCATACCTCGTTGCCTTAAAACCTTAATCTCAAATATTATCAACTTTGCTTTCCATTCTCTGTTTTCCTAGAAGAGTAATCGTAGTGCCAACCCTATTGTGTTTCTTGAGTTTCCCTCAGTCTGATCATGCCCCTAAGTATTTTATCCTATTTTGTTTGCTTGGATTTTCACAAGGATGGTGTTGTGAAAAAGAGTGTGGTTTTTTTACAAAAGGTTGCTTTCACAGGAAATCTTTGGAATTTCAAAGCCATTTCTGAACACAAAAACCATTTTGATGTTAATTTAAAATAAAATTGTTTTGAAAAGAATTCAAGAAATTTCTATAGACAGGGTTTCATTAAAGTTGAATTTCTCCATAGGTTTCTCTACTAGTGAGAATGTGAAGTGACCTTACATTTTCCATATTGTTGGTAAAAAAGGTTCAAGTTTTGACTTTAGAGTTTCAGAAGAAGAAAATATTTTTGAAGCATTTATTTTACTTATATGAATAATGAAGTATAACCAAAATTTCTTTAAAAGCTAGCTTTGCATTGGAAAGCATTGCTTACCAATCTAGATTGCTTGTCTTTTATTAAAAAAGGGCTTGGGAGGCAAGTAACATGGGCTTTGGCTGACCAGGAAAGAAAAGCATATTTGTAAAATTAAAAGGTGTTTGAAGGATCTCAAGACTAATGATCACAAGTGTTTGTTCCCAAACCTTCTTAAGTCAACGGGTTCGTATACCTTGGGATTGACTTTGCAAAATGGCTTGATGTGCCCCTAGTGTTGCGCTTTGGACTTCTTGTCTTTGTTTTCTTCATTTAGTTTTGATCATCATCATCATCATCATCATATCTGCAATTATTTGAATCTTTGAATTCCTTAGTACCCAAGCTTTGTTTGAGCACCTTTGATCATTAAGGATTATTTTGTATATTATTGCAGTCAAACTGCTTTTTAATCCTTGTACTTTTCTCCAATTTAGGGTGTGTTTCTAGTCAGGATTGATTTGTAAGAAAAACATATCAGACTCAAATGGGGACTGCAAATGATATATTTTTAGTATTGTGAAAGGATTATCAAAGATGACCTTTTCACATTTCAAACACATGTATTTAGGATTAGTAAGCTTCTACTTTCTCTCATTTTGGCTATGCAAAAATGGTTCCATTGTGATTATGAATCATCTTTAATCTCAGTTTGTGGTGTTTTTTTTTTGGGTTTATAACCGTTTGGTCACCTCCTCGCTAGGAGATCACTTAAATTTTGGTGTTGGCAAGTTAGCAATTAACTCGATTGATGGTTGAACACTTGAAGGTATGGACTCAATTGATTGTGATGGCAATTCTTCAATTTGTGGTCTCCAATTACATGCCTTTGATTCTTCCTGAAAATAGACCATTTGCAAATCGTCAGATTCATCAATCTCAGTTTCACTGGAAGTGGTTTGAAATTAATCATAAACTAATTTTTCAATAAAGTCCACTTCCTGTAAATCATTATCATCTCCAGGTTGCTTGCAAATGTTGAAAATATTCATCTCTAATGTCATGTTTCCAAATGATAGCTTCAAAAGTCCATTCCTACAATTAATCAATGCATTAGAAGTTGCAAGAAATGGACGTCCTAAAATGATAGGAATTGAATTACATGCTTCAACAGGTTGTGTATCCAAGACAACAAAATCTATAGGGCAAATGAATTTATCAACTTGTACTAACATATCCTCAACTATTCCTCTAGGCACTTTTACAGATCTATCAACAAGTAAAAGAGTTATAGAAGTTGGTTTTAACTCACCTAGATTGAGACTTTGAAAAACCGAATATGGAAATAACTTTACACTAGTTCCAAGATCAAGTAAAGCTCTTTCAATTTTATGTTCTCCAATAAAGCAAGAAATTGTAGAACAACTAGAATATTTCAAAGCATTATTGTTCTAAAGAATAGCACTTACTTGTTCGGCTAAAAATGCTTTCTTTTTCACATTCAGTTTTCTCTTCACAGTGCATAGATCTTTCAAAAATTTAGCATAGGAAGGTACTTGTTTAATAGCATCCAGCAAAGGCATATTGATCCTTACCTATTTGAAAGTTTCAAAGATTTTAGAGTTGTGATTGAGTTTCCTTTGTTTGGACATGGCATGAGGAAATGGAAGTGCTGGCGGGGAATCAGTCTTTTATTTGCAATGTTTAGATTCAACCCCTTCCTTACCCTCACAGATTGACTCATCATCTTTCTCACAAGGTTTAAGAATGAGTTTTTCAATAACCTTACAACTACGAAGGGTAGTGATTGATTTGACTTGATCCATGTGTTGGCTTCCAGAACTACTTGTATTTGCATTGTATTGCCCCCTAGGATTTTCCTGTGATTGAGATGCAAACTTACCTTTCTCTTGAAAACTGAGAGCAGATGTGAACTTTGCAAGAGTATCTTTAAGATCTTCCATGGTTTCAGCATTTTGAGTGTTGATTGTCTCCTGCTTTTCAATGAATGCATGCAATGTTTCCTCAAGATTTCTTTTAGGAGGTGGAGCATAAGGAGGTGCATATCCATGAGAATTTTAAAAAGTGTGGTGTGCTTGAAACAGTGGCTGTGAAGTTTGTGCATTATTGTTATCACTGAACAATGTCTAGGCTGCATGACAGATTCGGACTTCTCCGTTGTTTCTACAATTTGGACTTGAAAACGGCCTTTTTAAATCTTAGACTCTCATGAAAGTTTTAGGCCTATGTCTTAGCTTTTCATCCATATAAAGCATACCTAAATCCAAGATCTACAGCTCCAGATATGACTCGATGACCGAACAGTGTTCCAGTTTGGACTGAACTAGCATCTCTTTTCTAAGTTTGGCCCTCTCTTTGTCCTTTCAATTTCAGTACTTAAACTCATCAATCAATTCTTTCATTTATATGATAGGCTGCATTTAAGATGAACATTTACCATAAATTAAAGGTATCTTATGATATCAGACTTGTTATGATCAAACATGCTTTAGTAAAGGAGTTATTGATACTTCAAGTGCAAAATGATGATATAAACCTTGATAAAAATAAACTTTTAAGTACTAATCACCTTCCCAAACACCGATTGACCTAAACATTTAACCCAAGGTAGGAAATCATGTTAGGAGACCCCACGTAAAATTTCATCCCTATCCAATGGTCAGATTTGGAATTACGACTCTTGTTGTTAAACTTGACAGTTGTATATTTTACGTCATAATCCGAATCTGATTGTTTTTTCATTGCCCGGTTCGTATCATTCCCTCTCTCTTCAAGATGATTCGTCCTTGAATCATTAATAGGGATAAGGGAAAAAGTTTTGGCCTTTTTTTGAAGCCTTTGGAGTTCTTTTCTTGCCAACAATCATCGCGAGCAACTTTAGATAAAGATAGGAGCCCGTCTCTTTTGTCTATCATTATTGGTTAGGCATAAATTCAAACCCTGTAATTTCATATTGCTATAATAGTGGTTAGGCACAAATCGCCTTTACATCAAGACTTTCATCTCATCCCACGACGCTACCGGCCTCTCTCCACTCATTCTCCTGCTAATCACTTTCTGATCCCACCAAATCAGTGCATAATCTGTGAACTCAATTACTACCAATTTTACCATCTTTGCCTCCAAATAGTTATGGAAATCAAAAATCCAATCCACCCTTTTCTCCCACTCCAAATACACCTTGGATCGTTTTTACCTTAAAAAAAGATATTTTTAGTTTGATAGCATCCAAATCACCATCTAAATCATCATGCCCCCAATACAACATAAATTTTCTCCTCTAGCCGAATTGGCCCCTAGTTCTATTCCAAAAATCCCTTTGGTTTCTAGGCTGCTGAAAACCTTCCCGATGCCCTATGGTCTCATCCTCAAAACCACCATCACCAATATCATCAACGTCCTCCTCAATATCCTCATAATCAACCCACCTTGGTCTTTCAGCCCTACTGCCACTATTTGCTTTCGGTTCAGCCCAAATATTCCTCACGTCTTGAGTGCTTGTACCAACTTCGTTATCAAGTCTCTCCACCCTATCAAGTCTGTCACACATCCCTACCAAGTGCAACAAAAGAAGTTTATTGATCTGAAAATTACGTTAACCTTACATGTTTGGTTATATGCCTTTATTTATATTGACTCTAGACTGGAACGGAATGCAAGGATATTTGCAGGAATGTCTAGAACTCCAAATTTGGTCTTTGATCAAATAGAATGTATCATTCGTGAAAAGCTTGACCTAACTTAGGAAGGAAAGTAATTAAATCATCAACAAAGGAGGAAATTTGTTTTCTTATTTGTCCAAGTTAAATAATGAAATCCAAGCTAATCAAGGACATCACGGGGGGGCAGCAACATAAATTTTTCAAATCAGATTTTTTCTAGTTTATGCAATTTTCAGATCCACCTAAGGGTCAATTATAAGTGGGCTTCATATAAGTCCACCTAAGGGGGTCCATTAGGGTTTCTTTAAGTCTAGAGATAAATAAAAGCATAACCAAACATGTAAGGTTATGCAATTTTCAGATCAATAAACTTCTTTGTTGCACTTATTGCGTGTTGGTGGGATAATCTCCCTTCCTTGGTTCTTTAAAGAACTGAAAAACAACTTATCGCAGGACAACATTCTTCGTGGCGTCATCTTTATACTTCTCGTTCATGAATCAATATTCGTTGGGTGGGGGTCTCCATTTCCAATAGTGCTGGTGCCTAGGTACAAGTTATCTTTGTGTCACACTCCTATCAAACCTGATTTACTTGGCTTTCCGGGAATTGGTGTCTTTGGGTGTGGGTTGCGTGACCACGTGATCACGAGGTTCGCATCACTTGGTAAGAACTTTAGAGACATGATAGCATTAATTGTGGCCCAAGGAGTTTTTGATACATTCTAATCATGAATCACTGAAGCATTTGAAAGGGCAACATAAGTTAGGTAGGAAACATGTCAAATGGGTGGAATTTATTGAAACCTTTCCATATGTGATCAAGTATAAGCAAGGAAATGAAAGCATTGTTGCTAATGCACTTTCACACATGTATTTTCTTTTATCTACTTTGAATGTCATCATGGGAATTATAATCCATCTAGTAAAGCCGAATCTAATCTACAAGAATATTCAGATGGCACAATAACAAGAGCGAGAGCAAAACAAGCTAAAAAGGGCCTTGACTAGTTAAATTGGAGTGATTGAAGCTGTTTCGGAGTTAAAAGCTAGCAAACTGTTCGGAATTGGTTCGAAGGTTCTTATTTGCTTACAATTGAAACTTGGATATGGAAAAAGCTCTTAATGGTTCTTTTGATGTTGGGCTACTTGAGTTTGGATTGATAATGCAAATAAGTGAAGAAATTGATGCTGTTTACTGTCCGAATAGTAGATGAATTTGAACATGATTTTGAAGTCATCCATTGCATGTGAAGACAAGACTAATCTAGGTGGATTTCAAGTTCAGAACGTGATCTTTCTAGACTGTTCAATCATGATTGCATTGGACTTTTGTGCTCATGATTTGGTCCTTTTATGTTTCAATTAAGGTTAGAAAAGATATGCTAGTTAAATTTGTCTAGTTACTTTGTCAAAGTCTAATTTTTTGGCTTGACTTCTATCATGTTGAATTTTCCTAACTATGGAGGGATGTTCCAGTTATAAATATGTAATAAACACTTTTGGCCAAGATTTAAAACTTAATTCAGAGAAATTTAGAATTGTTCTTCCAAATTGATTTTTGTGGAGAACCTTACCTAACTTATCACTCTTCAATCACAAAGAGTGTGGCATCGAAATCCTAGATTGATCTTTGTGGTGTCTAGATCGACTTATCAAAGTATCATTCTAGTTTATCCTCCATCTTATTTACTAACCTATAAATAATCCAGCCTAAACACCAAAAAAAAGACAACCAACCATACCCATCCTTCATCTATTTTTCATCATATTCATTGTTGTTGATTTTCGAATCATTCAAGGCACATCAGATTTACCTTACATATAACAAAGAGCTTTATGCCTTGGTAAGAACTTTAGAGAGGTGACAGCATTACCTGTGGCCTAAGGAGTTTGTGATACATTCTGATCACAAATCATTGAAGCACTTGAAAGGGCAAGGTAAGTTGAGTAGGAGACATGCCAAAATGGGTTGAATTTATTGAAACCTTTCCGTATGTGATCAAGTATAAGCAAGGAAAAGAAAACACTGTGGTTGATGCACTTTCATGCAGGTATGTTCTTTTATCTACTTTGAAAGCTAGATTTCTAGGATTTGAACACAAAAGAAGTATACAAGGAGGATAGTGATTTTGATAATGTTTACAATGCTTGCGAAACTTTGGCTTTTGGGAAGTTCTATAGACTTGATGGATATTTGTTTAAAGAGAGTCGTTTGTGTGTTCCATTAACTTCTATGCGTGAATTGCTTGTACGTGAAGCACATGGAGGCAGGTTGATGGGGAATTTTGGTGTTGTTAAGACTTTGGATTTGTTGCATGAATATTTTAATTGGTCTAAAATGAAAAAAGATGTGCAACGCATATGTGATAAATTCATAACTTGTAGGAAAGCAAAGTCTAGGACTCAACCACATGGCTTGTATACCCCTTTACCGGTACCGAATGAACCATGGGTAGACATTTTGATGGACTTTATCTTAGGTTTACCTAGGTCAAAATTGGGTAGGGATTCCATCTTTGTAGTTGTTAATAGGTTTTCAAAGATGGCACACTTCATTCCATGTCATAAAACTGATGATGCAACTAACATTGCTGATTTGTTCTTTAGAGAGTGCTTATAAAGTTGATTTGCCAGGTGAGTATGGTGTTAGTGCTACCTTTAATGTTTCTGATCTTACTTTGTTTGGTGTAGGTAATGATTCGAGGTCGAATCCTTTTCAAAAGAGAGGGGATGATGAGGATCAGCCCAACACCATATGTAATATCAAACATTAACAAATTCTCTCATATTAAAAAAAATACATAATTTAATAAAATTCAACCATTCTCACGTATTCTCTTAAAATTATTAATTATCACAAATTCTCACAAAAAATTATCAATTACCAAAATGGACCTAGAGGGGCTTGGGACATTTAAAGAGCATGAAGGACAGCCTTCAATTCATCTAATTGTGGTCCAAAAAAGCCCAATTCGTGTGGAACAAGGGGCTGATGTGTCTGGCCCAATACCAGCCTTATTAGACTTGTTTTTTTTCCTAATGCTATAAGGATAGAAAGTCAGCAATTTATTCTCCTAATTAAGTAAGGAAGTTGGCTAGATCTTATTCCTAAAGTGGGAAGGATTATTTAATGTTTTTCCTAACTTAGGAATGAAAGTAATTAAATCAACAAGGAGAAAATTTGTTTTCTTATTTGTCCAATTTAAACAAGGAAATCCAAGCTAATCAAGGACATCAAAGGGGGCAGCAACATAAATTTTTCAAATCAAATTTCTCCTAGTTTATTTGGGACTTCTTAAGGGTGAAAAATCTAATTCTAGCATATTTAGGATAGTAATTTTTGAATTTTTATTATTTTTTTGTCTTTAGGTTATTATTACTTATTTGGGTCAATTGTAAGTGGGCTTCATATAAGTTCACCTAAGGGGGGTCCATTAGGGTTTCTTTAAGTCTAGAGTTAGTATAAATAAAGGCATAATCAAACATGAAAGGTTACGTAATTTTCAGATCAATAAACTTCTTTGCCGCTTTTATTATGTGTTGGTGGGATAGATTTTTCCTTGATTCTCTAAAGGACTGGAAAACAACTTATCGAAGAACAATTGTCTTTGTGGTGTCATCCTTATACTTCTCGTTTGCGAATCAATATTCGTTGGGTGGGGGTTTTCGTTTTCAATAGTGTTGACGCCTAGGTACAAGTTATCTTTGTGTCACACTTTTATCAAACCTGATTTACTTGGCTTTCCGGGAATTAGTGTCTTTGCGTGACCATGTGATCACAAGGTTCGCATCACATTTCCTTCGAGAAATTTGTTTATGGTTTTAATCCAGTAACTCCTATGGACTTAATTCCTTTACCTTTTGGAGAAAGGGTAAGTTTAGATGGTGAGATAACTCCATGAGGGAGTTCGACTGCAAATAAAGAAAAAGAATAGGCTTTACGCTTCTAAAGCAAATAAGGGATGAAAACTTGTTGCTTTCTAACCTGGTGATTGAGTTTGGGTGCACATGTATAAGGAACAATTTCCTAACTAAAAAAAATCAAAATTACAGCCTTGTGGTGATGGTCCATTTTAGGTTTTAAAGAGAATCAATGACAACGCATACAAAATTGACCTTCCAGGTGAGTATGGTGTTAATGCTACCTTTCATGTTGCTGATCTTACGTTGTTTGACACAGATTTTGATTCGAGGTTGAATCCTTTCGAGAAGAGAGGGGATGATGTGAACTAGCCTAGAAACACCAGCAAGGACCCATTACATGTTCCAACTGGTCCAATGAATTGGTCCAAGACAAAGGTATTGAAAAAGGCATTGAATGCATTGGTTTTGAAGGTTTCAACCAAGTCAGAATTGAAAGGTCCAATACAGTATTAAAAGGAGACCCTGGTACATTCTATCCATTTGTAAGGGGGGGCTAATACAACCTTATTTGGGCCATGAGGTGAGGACAACAAAGGAAACAAAAGAATCCTACTACAACTTGGAAACAACATGGGTGGCTACCTTTTCCTTTTGTTTGTAGGATTAAGGGGCTACATGGAAGGCTATAAATAAGCCTTAAATCAGTTTTGTAATATTTTACTTTCTTCTCTTTTTCTTATGGCAAAACATGGATTTAATATTAAGAGTTTTATTTTATTTTGTTAGCTACAACCCAAGGCTTGTTTGGGCTTAATTAATAATTTATTTTCAGTTAGGATCCAAGGCTTGTTTAGATTAAGTTATGGGCTTTTCAGTTTAGGGTTTTGGGTTAGTTTTGAGTGGACCTCATATAAGTTCACATAAGGGGTCCATTAGGGTTAATTTTTCAAGAACTATTTAAACTCATGTAAGCCAAAATTTCAGCAGCTTTGGTGATAATTACTTCTGAATTTTTCAGTTTTAACGTGTGAGTGATTCTTGCATTCTTCAATTCTTGAATGAACTGAATCTGACTTATATGAGTTGAATTTATTGAAACCTCTCTGTATAAGATCAAGTATAAGCAAGGTAAAGAAAACATTATGGTTGATGTGTACAATGCTTGTGAAACTTCGGCTTTTGGTAATTATATAAACTTGATGGTTTAAAGAGAATTGTATGTGTGTTTCATTAAGTTCTATGAGTGAATTGCTTGTACGTGAAGCATATGGGGGCAGGTTGATGGGGCATTCCTGGAAAGTCAAGTAAATCAGGTTTTATAGAAGTGTGACACAAAGATAACTTGTACCTGGGTACCAGCACTATTGGACACAGAAACCCCCACCCAACAAGGACTACGCCACGAAGTGGGTTGTTTTTTGATAAGTTGTTTTTCAGTTCTTTATAGATCTAAGGAAGGGAGAGTATCTCACCAACACACACACACACACACACACACAAAGTGCGGCAAACAAGCAGTTTTATTAATCTGAATTGTCTAACTTACATTTCTGGGTATGCCTTTACTTATACTAACTCTAGACTTAAATAAACCCTAATGGACCCTCCCTAAGGTGGACTTATATGAGGTCCTGTTATAATTTACCCAAATAAGTAATAATGACCTAAAGACTAAGAAGAAAATATTAAAAATCAGAAAGTTACTATCTTAAATATGCTAGAATCAGATTTGTCACCCTTAAGAAGTTCCAAATAGACTAGGAAATTTGATGTGAAGGTAGAGTTTATTCTGAAGTCTTCTTTCCTTGTTATAGATAGGATGAATAAAGAATCCTTGTAAGAAAAAGAATCTGAAACATTTACGAATCCTTGCCACTTGGAAACTTTATTGCAGCCTATTAAAGATCCTTATAGAAACTAGGAGATTCCCAAAACAAGCTGCCACATCCTTGTAGGAACAAAATCCTAGCCAAATAGGAAGTTCACAGGTCAAAAGGAAGTAAATAACAAAATCCATACAACCTTTGTTGACCTGATTGCAATGCCTTCCCGAACTCCGATTGATTTGAAATTTTAACTCAAGGTAGGACAACATGTCAGGAGAATTGGAATTTGAATTTGAATAGTCTTATTATTCCATAGCTATCATCATCTCCCCAACGCTTCATAAATTTCCCTTTAGGCCGAATTGACCCCTAGTTCTATTCCTAAAATCCCTTCAGTTTCTAGGCTTCCAAAAACCTTCTCGATGGCCTATTATCTCTTCCTTTAAACCACCATCACCAATATCATCAACGTCCTCCTCAAAATCCTCATAATCAGCACACCTTGGCCTTTCAGCCCTACTGCCATTGTTTGATTTCTGTTCAGCCCCAACCTTTCTCACATCTTGGGGTACATGTTCCAGCCACATTACCATGTTTTCCCACCTTTTCAAGTCTGTCACACATGTTCCCCATCATGAAATTCATTCTTTCCATCATTTTCGTCATGGCTTGCATTTGAAATTTAAGTTCTACATTGGGAGGGGGTGATGTGTTGTTTTGATTTGACATTATAATACCTGCAAAAATTGGTTAGCGGTAAAACAAATATCCTCACGTCGCTCGTGTTTCGCTCAAACACAAATATCCTCACGTCGCTCACACTCATACCTTTCGTCTCACCTTCTTACGGTTCTTGTGCAAATGAAACCAACATCCAATAGAACCAACATAGCAGTGCAATCCAAATATATATATATGATTCAAAAAGCAATAAAAACAAGAAAACAAGCAAAACAAAACTGCGATGATAGTCTCACGAGTAGCAAGTGAATCTATCCGAAATATGAACGAAACTGAAGACTCGAATAAAAACATAAACAAAATATACAAAAAGATGAAACCACACCTATATATGTTGGATATATTGAGAATATAATGCAAGAAACAAAAACAACAGAAAGAAAATGAATTTCAAAAGTTGAAGCAAAACAAACTCGTTTGTAACGAGTTAAGTCCAAATCTAGAACCTAAAGTAAATGATGTTCAATTAAATAAAATTTTTAGTTATAGTGCTATTTCAACCCAGATAGATAGAATATAAAATTTGAGCAATTTACTATAAGGTTTCATATACTAACGCAAAAACATTATGAATCAGATCTTATTAGACCCGAAATTGAAAACCAATGCAAACGATATCCAATTGACCCTTAATTTACTATGTGGTGCGATAAGGATCCCAGTAATCAGAGATTCAACTTTTAGATAATTCCAAGTTGATTTAAATGAAATATTTCCTTGTTTAGTTTTCTGCGACAGAAACCAATAAACATCTTTTTGGATGATTTTTTTATTTTTCATTTTTATTTATTTTATGCTACTGATATAGTTTAGATAGTAACAGAATGAAATAACAAAATTGTTTTTTGATATGCTGCAAATTCAAGGATAAGAAGAAATTGGACACTAAGGAATTTTTGCGGAAACAACAAGAAACAAAAATTTTAGAAGGATATAACCCGATTAATAGAGTCAAGCTCTAATACCATATGATGCGAACCTCATGACGCAACCCACACATAAAGACACAATTCTTGGAAAGCCAAGTAAATCAGGTTTGATAAGAGTGTGACACAAAGATAGCTTGTACCTAGATACCAACACTATTAGAAATGGAAAAACCCCACCCAACAAATATTGATTCGCAAATGAGAAGTATAAGGATGACACCATGAAGTCAGTTGTTCTTCGATAAATAATTTTAAAGTTTTTTGGAGAACCAAGGAAGGGAGATTATCCCACCAACACACAACAAGTGCGGCAAAAAAAATTTATTGATCTGAAAATTGTGTAACCTTTACATATTTGGTTATGCATTTATTTAAACTGACCTTAGACTGAAACAAACCCTAATGAACCTCTTATGTTGACTTATATGAGATCCACTTACAATTAAACACAAATAATATAAATAAAACCCTAAACTATGAAGAAAATAATAATAACAATAATAATCTGAATTTAATATCCTAAATATATTAGGATCAGATTTGCTGTCCTATAGAAGTTCCATACAAGTTAGGAGAAATCTGATTTGGAAAATTTGTCCTGCCACCCCCTTTAGGTCCTTGATTAGCTTGGATTTCCTTATTTAACTTTAAAAAAATAAATTTCATCCTTCATTACTGATTTAATTACTTTCCTTCCTAGGCTAGGAAAAACATTAAATAATACTTTTGTCTTTAGAAATCAGATCTGCCGAAACTTCCTTGATTGTTTAGGAGAATAAATTGCGGACTTTCTATCCTTGTATCATTAGGAAAACAAGTCTTACAAGGCTGGTATGGAGCTGGACACATCAGCCCCTTGTTCCACACGAATTGGGCTCTTCTCGGACTTTAATTAGAAGAATTACATGTTGTCATTCATACTCCTTAGCTCTTGTAATTGGCTCAATTGACACCTTAAATAGATCGTTGACATGATTAAATGGTGTTGGGCTGATCCTTATCAGCGCCCCCCCTCTCTCTCTCCTTCCCACCTTAAAATCTCATATCTTATATGTAGTTTTGTTGTTGGATTTTTTTATCCCTCGTAGAAGGGTCATTGCTTTTGTTAATGAAAAAAATATGGGACATGCTATTTTTCTTCAATGAGACGTAATAGTGCAGTTTGTTTTTTATGGGACAGTTTATTTTTGAGCCAGTGGGATAATGTAAAAAAAAAAGTTCTAAGAAATCAATTGGAGGAGTTGGAGAATATTTTTTTTTCAATTAAATATTTACGAAAATCATGCTTGATTCTTACTAGGAAATATTAATTAATTAGCTAACTAAGACTCTTTAAGACTTCGGGCATAGGTGCTTTCGGTTGGATTATAATCCGCCCCCCACTATTTTTATGTTGGTATTCTGATAAATATCAAAACCGAGGATTGAATAAAGGATTCTGATAAATATTCACCATTTTGTTCCTTTTAATGCTCGAAGTCTTTCAGATAATAATATTCATTTTGAACATAAAAAATTGATCTAATACCATATATAAATAAAAAAGCTAATACCCTTAATTAGTTAGATACTGTATTGGTGGTTGGCACTTCAACACACATTAAGATGATTTTTTTAACTTAGAAAAATAATGTTCAAGCACTACTAGAGTGTTTTAAAGCTTGAGAAAAATTCCTTGACTATAGTCATAGATTCTATTGGGTCCAATAAAATGGTTTAATTTAATTATATAATAAAAAACGACGACGATAAATTTACTGATGCCAATCCAGATTAACATTCCATACCTAGGTCATGAGACTAGAATCACTGTATAGAAAAAAAATTTCTGAAGCTTAATTTAAAAAATAAAAAAATAAATCAATTTAAAAATAGGATCCAAAGAAAAAAAACAATTAAAATAATGAGAAATACATTTAACATAAAAATAAGATAAAATAAAATGATGTAAAAGCCTCAAGTCAATTCGAGTTAGAATGAAAAACACATGACATGGGTTGTGAGGCTGGACTATATTCATAGAAAGCAAATTTAAAAAAAAATAAAGAAGTTGAATCTTTAATAAATTTGATGAGATTGAAAAAGAAAATCAGTATAAAAAAAGTACTAATGGGAATCCAAGTTAACATTTCATACTTGTAATCCAGGTCATCAGATCAGGATAACAACATTAAAAAAAATATTACACAACTCAATTCTCAACTAATTTAATATTGAATGATTAAATTAAAAAAATAAAACCAATTTCAAAAGGGTACAAAGCAATAAATAAATAAATAAAAATAATATGGACCAAATAAGGGATGGAGTTAAAATATAAAATCAAATAAGAAAATGATATAAGAAAATAGAAATCAAAAGAATAAGGACCATATTTGACATGAAAATAAAATAAAACCAAATGATAAGGGATGAAATTGAGAAATGGAACCAATAAAAAAAAAGATTTAAAACAAATAAAAAGTAATTAAAAGAATGAAGACTACAATTGAAATAAAAATAAATGGGAGGACAACTTTTTTTATTTTGTGATACAAAGCTCGTGATCATACAGTCACATAACCCATGATCAAGATCGAGATCTCATTCAATATGCATTGGTTTTGAAGGTTTCAACCAAGTTAGAATTGAAAGCTGATGCGAACCTTATGAGCACGCGTGGTCACGCAACCCAGAATCAAGATTGAGATTTGATCCTCAAAACCGAAATAAATCTGATAGGAGTGTGAAACAAGGGAAACTTACCCCAAGGCACCAACACTATTGGAATGAGTAGAATGACACCACGAAACCAGTTAATCTTCGATAAGTCAGATTCAGTTCGTTCAAGAACTGAAGAATCACTCTCACACATTAAAACGAAAAAATTCAGAAGTAATATTCATCAAAGCCTGCCAAAATTTTGGTTACATAAGTTTAAATAGTTCTTGAAAAAATAACCTAAATGGACCCCTTATGTGGACTTATACAAGGTCCGTTCAAAATAGACCTAAAAACCCTAAACTGCAAAGCCCATAACCTGATCCAAACAGGCCTTGGATCCTAGCTCAAAACAAAGTTTTAATAAGACCAAACATGAAAGAAAATAATAAAAATAATTAATTTTTCATTAAATACCACCTGCCCTTCATTCCTTATGTAACTAGGATGGAAAAGGAATCCTTATAAGAAGAAGATTCTGAAACATTAATGAATCCTTGCCACATTTAATGTCAGTTTTCATTTCAATAGTGCTAGTGCCTAGATATAAGTTATCTTTGTGTCACACTCATATCAAACCCGATTTACTTAGCTTTACGGAAATTTGTGTCTTTGCGTGTGGGTTGCTTGACTGCATGTTCAAGAGGTTCACATCATTTGGTATTAGAGCTTGGCTCCATTAATAAGTTTATATCATTCTATTTCTTTTACGTTTTTTTTACCTTCCGCATGAATTTTTATTTGTGATGTTTTTGTTTCGGGTCTAATCTTGTTTGAAATTTGTTTTCATCAAAATGTCTTTTTTCTACGTTATTCTTGATTAGATGTGTTGAATTGAGTTTTTTGATTAGATGTGTTGAATTTCCTTTTAGAGTAAACAAAAAATCAGAAAACGTTATTTAGGATAGGGATTTGTTTCACTTCTATTTTGTGTCCAATTATCAAACTATATGGTAATTGTGTCACAATTGATATTTTGGTTATTTAGGGTGAAATCGCACAATATATCTATTTTCAATGCATTTGGACATCATTTGGTTTAAGTTTTAACGGGGCTGATTCGCTTTAGTTTTGCGTCCATATATCAAATAAATTTGAAATTAAATCAAACTTGATATTCTAGTTTTTTGGTGTGAATTCGCTCTAAAAGTCAAATTTCAGACCATTTGGAAGTCGTTTGGTTTAGGGTCTTTGTTGGGTCTAAAATGGTTTGTTACATTTATCAATTGAAAATCCATGTAATTTTGGGTCAGTTTTCAGCCATCAGTGATGCGAATCTCGTGATCACATGGTCACGCAACCCACACGCAAAGACACCAATTCTCGAAAAGCCAAGCAAATCAGGTTTGATAGGAGTGTGACACAAAGATAACTTGTACCAAGGCACCAGCACTATTGGAAACGTAAACCCCCACCCAACAAATATTGATTTGTGAACAAGAAGTATAAGGATGATGCCACGTGGACAGTTGTTCTTCGATAAGTCGTTTTTCAGTTCTTTAGAGAACCATGAAAGAGAGATTCTCTCACCAACACACACACACACAAAATGCGGCAAACAAGAAGTTTTAGAGATAATCAAGAGATTATTTGATCTCAGGTAGTGATGTCCTATCAACCCAACACCAAAGCATAATCATGCCAATGACCCATTAGAGGTGCTAATTGGACAAATTACGAGAGTTAAGGCAAAGAAACTTTAAAAAGCATCGAATGAGCTTGTACAAAATATATGGAGCAAAATGGATCTAGAGGTGCTTGAGAGATCTAAGGAGCATGAAGGAAAACCTCTAATTCGGGTCCAAGAAGAGCCCAATTCATGTGGAACAATGGGCTGATGGTCCGACCCCATACCAGCCATGTAAGGCTTGTTTTTAAACATTATACAAGGATAAAAAGTAAGCAATTTGTTTTCATAAACAATCAAGGAAGTTTCGGTAGATTTGATTCCTAAAGAGTGAAGGATTATTTAATGGTTTTTCTAGCCTAGGAAAGAAAGTAATTAAATCAGCAACAAAAGGGGAAATTTGTTTTCTTATTTGTCCAAGTTAAACAAGGAAATCCAAACTAATCAAGGACCTAAAGGGGGTCGCAGCATAAAGTTTCCAAATCAGATTTCTCCTAGCTTATATGGGATTTCTGTAGGGCAGCATATCTGATCCTATCGTATTTAAGATATTAAATTCGGATTTATTATTGTTATTATTATTTTCTTCTTACTTTAGGGTTTTATTTATATTATTTGGGTTTAATTGTAAGAGGACCTCATATAAGTCCACAAAAGGGGTTCATTAGGGTTCGTTTCAATCTAGAGACTTTTTTTTGGTAAGTTGACATATATATTAAAAGAAGAATATACAAAGAATATAAGGGGCATACCCCAGATTTACAATGTGCACTAAAACATAAAACAGCAAATGGCTACAGGAAGCCACAAAGCAGAACACCTTGACTGAACTAGACTTGTTAGGGATACCAATACAACCAGCTAAATATCAAATTAAAAGTTTATGTTATTGACCCTCTAAGCGCTTTAGATCCTTATGTTTTCATCTATTGGGAGAGCGTTCCTCATCAAATCAAGCTTTTCACGAATGATACATTCTATTTGATCAAAGACCAAATTTAGAGTTCTAGACATTCCTGCAAATATCCTTGCATTCCGTTTCAGTCTAGAGTCAATATAAATAAAGGCATATAACCAAACATGTAAGGTTAACGCAATTTTCAGATCAATAAACTTCCTTTGTTGCACTTGGTAGGGATGTGTGACATACTTGATAGGGTGGAGAGACTTGATAACGAAGTTGGTACAAGCACTCAAGACGTGAGGAAGATTAGGGCTGAACCGAAAGCAAATAGTGGCAATAGGGCTAAAAGACCAAGGTGGGCTGATTATGAGGATATTGAGGAGGACGTTGATGATATTGGTGATGGTGGTTTTGAGGATGAGACCATAGGCCATCGGGAAGGTTTTCGGCAGCCTAGAAACCAAAGGGATTTTTGGAATAGAACTAGGGGCCAATTCGGCTAGAGGAGAAAATTTCTGTTGTATTGGGGGGCATGATGATTTAGATGGTGATTTGGATGGTATCAAACTGAAAATATCTTTTTTTCAAGGTAAAAACGATCCAAAGTGTATTTGGAGTGGGAGAAAAGGGTGGATTGGATTTTTGATTTCCATAACTATTTGGAGGCGAAGATGGTAAATTTGGTAGTAATTGAGTTCACAGATTATGCACTGATTTGGTGGGATCAGAAAGTGATTAGCAGGAGAATGAGTGGAGAGAGGCCGGTAGCGTCGTGGGATGAGATGAAAGTCTTGATGTAAAGGCGATTTGTGCCTAACCACTATTATAGCAATATGAAATTACAGGGTTTGAATTTGTGCCTAACCAATGATGATAGACGAAAGAGACGGGCTCCTATCTTTATCTAAAGTTGCTCGCGATGATTGTTGGCAAGAAAAGAACTCCAAAGGCCTCAAGAAAAGAACTCCAAAGGCTTCAAAAAAAGGCTAAAACTTTTTCCCTTATCCCTATTAATGATTCGAGGACGAATCATCTTGAAGAGAGAGGGAATGATACGAACCGGGCAATGAAAAAACAATCAGATTCAAATTATGACGTAAAATATACAACTCAAAGTTGTAATTCCAAATTCGACCATTGGATAGGGATGAAATTTTACGTGGGGTCTCCGACATGTTTCCTACCTTGGGTTAAACTTTTAGGTCAATCGGTGTTTGGGAAGGTGATCAGTACTTAAAAGTTTATTTTTATCAAGGTTTATATCATCATTTTGCACTTGAAGTATCAATAACTCCTTTACTAAAGCATGTTTGATCATAACAAGTCTGATATCATAAGATACCTTTAATTTATGGTAAATGTTCATCTTAAATGCAGGCCTATCATATAAATGAAAGAATTGATTGATGAGTTTAAGTACTGAAATTAAAAGGACAAAGAGAGGGCCAAACTTAGAAAAGAGATGCTAGTTCAGTCCAAACTGGAACACTGCTTGGTCATCGGGTCATATCTGAGTCGTAGATCTTGGATTTAGGTATGCTTTATATGGATGAAAAGTTAAGACATAGGCCTAAAACTTTCATGAGAGTCTAAGATTTAAAAAGGCCGTTTTCAAGTCCAAATTGTAGAAACAACGGAGAAGTCCGAATCTGTCATGCAGCCTAGACATTGTTCAGTGATAACAATAATGCACAAACTTCACAGCCATTGTTTCAAGCACACCACACTTTTTAAAATTCTCATGGATATGCACCTCCTTATGCTCCACCTCCTAAAAGAAATCTTGAGGAAACATTGCATGCATTCATTGAAAAGCAGGAGACAATCAACACTCAAAATTCTCAAACCATGGAAGATCTTAAAGATACTCTTGCAAAGTTCACATCTGCTCTCAGTTTTCAAGAGAAAGGTAAGTTTGCATCTCAACCACAGGAAAATCCTAGGGGGCAATACGATGCAAATACAAGTAGTTCTGGAAGCCAACACATTGATCAAGTCAAATCAGTCACTACCCTTCGTAGTTGTAAGGTTATTGAAAAACTCATTCTTAAACCTTGTGAGAAAGATGATGAGTCAATCTATGAGGGTAAGGAAGGGGTTGAATCTAAACATTGCAAAGAAAAGACTGATTCCCCGCCAGCACTTCCATTTCCTCATGCCATGACCAAACAAAGGAAACTCAATTACAACTCTAAAATCTTTGAAACTTTCAAATAGGTAAGGATCAATATACCTTTGCTGGATGCTATTAAACAAGTACGTTCCTATGCTAAATTTTTGAAAGATCTATGCACCGTGAAGAGAAAACTGAATGTGAAAAAGAAAGCATTTTTAGCCGAACAAGTAAGTGCTATTCTTCAGAACAATAATGCTTTGAAATATTCTAGTTGTTCTACAATTTCTTGCTTTATTGGAGAACATAAAATTGAAAGAGCTTTACTTGATCTTGGAACTAGTGTGAAGTTATTTCCATATTCAGTTTTTCAAAGTCTCAATCTAGGTGAGTTAAAACCAACTTCTATAACTCTTTTACTTGTTGATAGATCTGTAAAAGTGCCTACAGGAATAGTTGAGGATATGTTAGTACAAGTTGATAAATTCATTTGCCCTGTAGATTTTGTTGTCTTGGATACACAACCTGTTAAAGCATGTAATTCAATTCCTGTCATTTTAGGACGTCCATTTCTTGCAACTTCTAATGCATTGATTAATTGTTGGAATGGACTTATGAAGCTATCATTTGGAAACATGACATTAGAGATGAATATTTTCAACATTTGCAAGCAACCTGGAGATGATAATGATTTACAGGAAGTGGACTTTATTGAAAAATTAGTTCATGATCAATCTCAAACCACTTCTAGTGAAACTGAGATTGATGAATCTGACGATTTGCAAATGGTCTATTTTCAGGAAGAATCAAAGGCATGTAATTGGAGACCACAAATTGAAGAATTGCCATCACAATCAATTGAGTCCATACCTTCAAGTGTTCAACCATCAATCGAGTTAATTGCTAACTTGCCAACACCAAAATTTAAGTGATCTCCTAGCGAGGAGGTGACCAAACGGTTATAAATCCAAAAAAAAAAACACCACAAACTGAGATTGAAGATGATTCATAATCACAATGGAAACATTTTTGCATAGCCAAAATGAGAGAAAGTAGAAGCTTACTAATCCTAAATACATGTGTTTGAAATGTGAAAAGGTCATCTTTGATAATCCTTTCACAATACTAGAAATATATCATTTGCAGTCCCCATTTAAGTTTGATATGTTTTTCTTACAAATCAATCTTGACTAAAAACACACCCTAAATTGGAGAAAAGTACAAAGATTAAAAAGCAGTTTGACTGCAAGAATATACAAAATAATCCTTAATGATCAAAGGTGCTCAAACAAAGCTTGGGTACTAAGGAATTCAAAGATTCAAATAATTACAGATATGATGATGATGATGATGATGATCAAAACTAAATGAAGAAAACAAAGACAAGAAGTCCAAAGCGCAACACTAGGGGCACATCAAGCCATTTTGCAAAGTCAATCCCAAGGTATACGAACCCGTTGACTTAAGAAGGTTTGGGAACAAACACTTGTGATCATTAGTCTTGAGATCCTTCAAACACCTTTTAATTTTACAAATATGCTTTTCTTTCCTGGCCAGCCAAAGCCCATGTTACGTGCCTACTGAAGCCCTTTTTAATAAAAGACAAGCAATCTAGATTGGTAAGCAATGCTTTCCAATGCAAAGCTAGCTTTTAAAAAAATTTTGGTTATACTTCATTATTCATATAAGTAAAATAAATGCTTCAAAAATATTTTCTTCTTCTGAAACTCTAAAGTCAAAACTTGAACCTTTTTTACCAACAATATGGAAAATGTAAGGTCACTTCACATTCTCACTAGTAGAGAAACCCATGGAGAAATTCAACTTTAATGAAACCCCGTCTATAGGAATTTCTTGAATTCTTTTCAAAACAATTTTATTTTAAATTAACATCAAAATGGTTTTTGTGTTCAGAAATGGCTTTAAAATTCCAAAGATTTCCTGTGAAAGCAACCTTTTGTAAAAAAACCACACTCTTTTGCACAACACCATCCCTGTGAAAATCCAAGCAAACAAAATAGGATAAAATACTTAGGGGCATGATCAGACTGAGGGCAGCTCAAGAAACACAATAGGGTTGGCACTACAATTACTCTTCTAGGAAAATAGAGAATGGAAAGCAAAGTTGATAATATTTGAGATTAAGGTTTTAAGGCAATGAGGTATGACGATATTATCTGAGATTGTTTAATGAACATCCTTTCCCAAAGGTCAAGATTACAAGTTGTGGTTTGGGTGAAAGCAAAAAACACCATAGAAGCTTGTTACAAAGGTCAATGAAGAAATGGAACCCATATTTCTCAAGTAAGAATATATGCATATTAATCACAATGTATAGTATATTGACCTTTACAGGGGAGTTTAAGGAAAGAATCCTTGATGGAATCAAACGTTTCCAAAGAAAAAAAAAGACCAAGCAAGATGAAACCTGACAAGGCTCCTCTTATTTAAAAATCAGCAAAGTTTATTGAGACAACTTCTTTGATAATTTTTTAGTGCACTTTTTAGCTCTTATAACTAGTAGTGTGCTTTCTGGTCTAATCGTTTTTGGAAGCATTTGTATAATATATGTATATGAGTATGAAATATATCTTGTAATGGTATTTATGAAATATGTGTATGTGGATATGTGTGTATGATATGGAGTGAGTGATTATTATAAATATTATTTAAAAGTATTTCAATTATTAGAAAAATAATATTATAACTAAAATAAATATGATTTGTTTGTATATCTGATTTGTCATTGTGCGACTTTGAAATATAAATCTGATGTGAGTTTTTGAGTGATTTTCATATATAAATCTAATATCAGTTTTTGAGTTAAACAAGTTAAAATACCAACACTAGGTTGTGTAGAAGGCCACACACAGATCCGAATACTTTATCTATGTTTCATTTTCTAACTTGTAGCACTCTAAAAATATGTATATGTACGAATAATGTTAGTGAGTGTATATTGGATGTAAGTATGTGTTTTTGAGTATTTGAATAACTTATAGTATTTTTCTATTTAAATTTGATTTTTCATCATATTTATATCTATATGTGTTTTCTTTGGTAAGTATTTTGAAATATGTGTCTAATAATCTTATTTCATGATATTTTTATCCCAGAAATATAGATTTTGAAAGCATGAGAAAGTTGAAATATGATTAATTAGTTATGGATGACAAGACTATTATTAGAGAATTACTTATTAAGTAATTAATATAGTTATCTTGAATTGGGTAAATTGATGGTATGAAGATTATATGTACAATCTATTACAGACCTACAATTATAAAATATTGAATTAAGATATTGATTAATAAAATTTATTTGTGAAGTTTTCCTTTCGAGTTATGTATGATATGTATATAAGGGACTTGCATGGTTATGATGGTCTATGGTGATCCTCTGAATCATGTGCCAGCATAGCTTTGGGGTATGACACCCCTCTTCACTCGTCTTAACCCTGATATTGGAATTTTTCTTCTTCTTCAAATGCTCATGTTTCTTTTATTTATGTTATTTTGTTACTTCCGATAGATATTCTTTATCTTTTATCTCTCTTTTTTTTTCCGTATCATTAAGGTTGTAGTATTAAATCTTCATCTAGTGTTCTGCCTTCTTCCATATCAAATTCATTTGAATAGTTCTTCTGCATATCTGTATTGAATTTAACTTCTAAACCATAAGTATGATATCAGCTGTATCAATTATTTTCTTACTCTGATTCTCTCTTGCCACCAAATCAGTTATTGCTACCTCTAGATGATTTTCTTTGATTTCATTTTCTTCTGATGCAATGAAATCTTTATGGCCATGAACTTTTTAAATAGATTCAAAAGCCTTTTTGCTTCTTTCATATTCTGGAGTTTGTAATTTTGAGGCATTATATGGGCTTTTGCTTTCTTTTACTTCGACTTCATTTATATTATCCTTTTGTATGCCTGTATTGAGTTCAACCCCAAATCATAAGTTTTCAAGCTCATTGGTTTCATCCTTATACAAACATGTATCTCCTATTATTTTTGATGGAGATCGATTTTATGGATCGGTTGGTATTTTTACTTGCACACTATCTTTAATATTCTTAATAATCATTTTAGTCCTGCAATCCTTTTTCTTAGAATGCAATGTCATTCCAGTGCCTAATTTTGCTCTCCTAATTTCTTTTAAAGGGACAATTTCACTTGAAGTACTCTCATATTTTTATAGTGCTTCAAACCTTGAGAGTTAGTCATGGATACTAATTTTGGACCGTTCTTGATTTCTTCTTTAGTTTCATTAGGAGTTCCACATTCTTCTCATTGTACCGCCTTTGGACTCTGATTTTGTATATCTTTATTAGACAGAAGCTTTAATTGAGAGATGTCATGTTCACTACAATCATCCTCTTGCAAGCACATATCTTTTGTTTTTCTCAAATAATCTTCTAGCAACTCCACATCCTTTATTTTTCTTACTTTCTTTCAATTATTGTTGAAATTCCTTGCTCTTCTTTTATATGACTTTTGGAGTATTCTAGTCAATAACAATTTCATTTATTGTTGCTTCAGCACGTAGAGATTCAACTATTTACGAGGATTTCTCATTTTTTTCTCTTTTCATTTTCCTAGCATCATCTGCAACTATGTTTTCTTTGGCTACTTGCGCCCTCGTTATGTTTTCACGATCATCGATTGGAATTTGAGATGTCAAGTTTAGGTAGGGTATCTTAAGTCCCATGTTATCTTTGATTTTTTTTCTTGTTGAACATGTTTTTGCTTCAATTTCAAGAGAAACACTATCATTTGAGGTTAGAAACCCTATAACAACTTTTCATCCAGCTAAACTTCTTCCAAGCTGGTTTTTGTTATCTTTACCATAACTGTTGCCTTGATCTTGTCACAACAACTATCTTCCTCCTTTATAGTCTTTATCATTTCATCTGACTCTTTACTTGTTATGGTGGTTGAGAGAACTACATGCATCTTATCATCTTCATCGCTTATTGCTTTTGCAAACGACATCTCCTCCATGATTGATACCTCTTGAAAGTTTGAGCTTATAATTGTTGTCTATTCATTAGACTTTGTTACTTCATGACATTCCCCAACTATAAGTTTGGATTCTTTTACCTAATGCTTCAAAAACAAAACAAAGAATAAAAATAAAAAAATTTTAAGGATATGTTTTCATTTAGGAAAATATATGATTTGAGATAAGTTGTTTTAGAAATTTTGATCTAAGAGAAATCGGAGGGTGTGTTGTTTGATTTTGAGGGATTTGAATTAAAAAAAGTTATGCATAAGATATTTTATTTTATTTTATTTTATTGGATATATCAGAATGCGCAACGAAAACATGGTGGTATTTATTGATTTTTTAAGTAAACTTTAAATGATAGTTTAAGAAATGAAATTTTTGAGATAAGTTATGAATAAATTGTTCGATCATGATGGAAAGACTTTTATTCTTAAATTTTAAATTCGAGGATGAATTTTGTTTAACAGGGGAAGTGTTGTAAGACTCAAACTTTTAGCCCAAGCCCAAGCCTAAGCCAGCCCAAACCCAACCTAAGTTAACCTAGGTATATAAGGAAAAGCTGCAAGAGAATTACCGTTCTCTCTTCTAAGTCTTGTGGCCGTCGTGACTCTCTCCTTATCAAACTAAGAATTTCAGTTTTTGATCTTGAGTTTTGAGTTTAAGAAAAGTGGAAGTAGCAAGTAAGTGATTCTCTCTCATGTTACATTTAATTATGATTTGTTTATAAAATGATTAAAAAAAAGAAAAGAGAGATTAGGGTTTATAAGGATTAGAAGTTTATGTTGTTAAGATTAAATTATGATTATTAAGGGTTTAATGTTAGGTGATTAATTAGTATGTTGTTAGAAATAAGAATTTGTGAGTTGATTTGTTTAAATTAATTTTTATGGGTTAAGAAATTCATTTTAACCTTGCTGGAAAATCTGGACAGAATGATCTTGAGGTTGAAGATGACCAAATTTTATTTTGGTCTTTGATTTATGATAATTTTAGTTTAGTCCCTAAACTTTGAAAAATTTATAATTTGACATTTTGAGATTCTGGACAGTGTTATGGTTTAGGATGATGAATCCCAGTTTGATAATTGATTTGGAATATTTTTAGTTTGGTCCCTCAATTTTGGGAATTTACATTTTAGTTCCTAAACTTTATAAAAAAATACAGTTCGATCCTTGCTTTTTTCTAGAAAGAATTAAAAGGATGGTTTACGGGTGAAATTTCAGTATGGTTATGTATTTACAGTTTGGTCCAGTTTTGGTAAAATTACTTTTTGGTCCTTGTTTTGATAATTATCGTTTTAGTCCCTAAACCTAGGAGACTAAACCTGATTTTCTTTTATGCATTGGAATCTTTTATTTGTATTGCTTTGAGTTGCTTTTGATTATATTTCGTATATTTCGTATATTTATTGTAGGTTCTCCTAATAATCCTCAATAGGTTTTTCTGGTCTTTCATCTTATATTCTTTTTAGTTCTATATTTTCCAGGTGAGTGAGATAATCTTTAATATGCATATATTATAAATAAATATGTATGTTGATTATACAATGAGTACAACTAGTTAATTTCTTGAATATTTATATATATTGCTTTATTTTTCGAGTACTAATTTATTATTGAATTTGCACTCGTAATCTGTCGAAATAAATTCTATTTGATATGATATACGTTTCTTTGATGATTCTGTAAATATCTATTATGTCTTAATATAGGACTTGTCAGTAACTCCATGCTAACGGAGAGTAGTTAGCCTGCACATAGTATTCTGTATACCTAGCTGGTGAGAGATGCATCAGCCTAAGGGTGTCTTCTGATCTCTAACATATATTCCACTATTTTATGATAATATATATATATATATATATATATATATATATATATATATATATATATATATATATATACAAGATAAATCGTCTTACAAACTATTAATATCTAAAATGTATATTAAATGTTATTCCCTCACTGAGTTGGTTGAACTCATCCCTCATTCTTAATATTACTTCAAGTTCTTAGTTTTTGTTAGCATGTGGACTTGTTGAGTGTTCCTGCTTCTTCAATTTTGGTCGGTATGCATTGCTTATTTTGCGAGGTTTTCCTTTTAGTTTTGATTCGATGTCTTAGATGCTCCACCATTACTCTATTTTAATTAAGTTTGGATTTTGACAATGTAATGAGTATTATGGATTATTGTTTTTGTTTTAATTATTGATGAAGAGTTTTGAACTATCATTTGGTTTCATTAGTTTTGAATAATATAATATTTCTGAAGATTATGAAATGCTGTGTATTTTTTGTATATGTATATCAAGATAAATCGTCTTACAAACTATTAATATCTAAAATGTATATTAAATGTTATTCCCTCACTGAGTTGGTTGAACTCATCCCTCATTCTTAATATTACTTCAAGTTCTTAGTTTTTGTTAGCTTGTGGACTTGTTGAGTGTTCCTGCTTCTTCAATTTTGGTCGGTATGCCTTGCTTATTTTCCCGAGGCTTTCCTTTTAGTTTTGATTCGATGTCTTAGATGCTCCACTATTACTCTATTTTAATTAAGTTTGGATTTTGACAATGTAATGAGTATTATGGATTATTGTTTTTGTTTTAATTATTGATGAAGAGTTTTGAACTATCATTTGGTTTCATCATTTTTGAATAATATAATATTTCTGAAGATTATGAAATGCTGTGTATTTTTTGAATAACTTGTTCTTTTGATATGTCCGTTCGGAGGCTTAGCGTAGGTGGGGTGTCCTTTCGACACCGCTCCTACATTGTCGGTCATGCACCCAGGATTCGGGTCGTGACAAAGGTGGTATCAGAGCCCGGTTTTGTTAAAATCTTGTAATTTGTTTTTGTTAAAACCCTGTAACCTGTTTTTTTTTAAAACCCTATAATTTGATTTTGTGAAAACCCTATAATATGGCTTTTTTTAAAAAAAATCCTTGTAATATGTGGAGCTTAGGATCCTTCTCATCTTGTTGTGATTCCTCTTCTTCTTCTTGAACTCTTTTTATTGTTATGTTGATATACATGTGAGGAAATATATATGTATATGAATATTTGATATAAATATATCATTGGATATATTATATATAATATATGTGTTTTTCATACAAGTGATAATATTTGATATAAGTATATTCTTGGATATAATATATGTGGTATATGTGTTTTGCATACGTGTGAGAAAATACTTGTGTGTGTGTGTGTGTGTGTGAATATTTGATATAAGTATATATTTTATATTTGAAAGTATTTGTATAATATGTGTATTTGAGTAATAATATTTCTTTGAAAATACTTAAGCATAAGTATTTGGTATAAGTATATTTTTGGAAGCATTTGTATAATATATGTATATGAGTATGAAATATATCTTGTATGTATTTATGAAATATGTGTATGTGGATATGTGTGTATGATATGGAGTGAGTGGTTATTATAAATATTATTTAAAAGTATTTCAATTATTAGAAAAATAATATTATAACTAAAATAAAGATGATTTGTTTGTATATCTGATTTGTCATTGTGCGACTTTGAAATATAAATCTGATGTGAGTTTTTAAGTGATTTTAATATATAAATCTGATATGAGTTTTTGAGTTAAATAAGTTAGAATACCAACACTAGGTTGTGTGGAAGGCCACAGATCTGGATACTTTATCTATATTTCATTTTCTAACTTATAGCACTCTAAAAACATGTATATATACGAATAATGTTAGTGAGTGTATATTGGATGTAAGTATGTGTTTTTGAGTATTTGAATAACTTATAGTATTTTTTTATTTAAATTTGATTTTTCATCATATTTATATCTATATGTGTTTTATCTGATTTTCTCCATTATTGCCTACAAATATTCGCCAACTCAAGAAACACAAAAATGGTGCAGCAAAAACCATTTCAATAATTTTATATTTCCATATGCCTGTAAAGAAAAGAAAAAAAAACTTTAAACTCTTAGATCAAGACTTACCAAAAAAAAAATGTCTACTGTAACTTTCTGCCACGTCACCTGAAAGCTGGCCCCCACACGTACGGAGGTGGCATGAACCACCCTTTATATATAAAAACATCACAAGTCCACCCTCAGAAGCCTAACATTACATGCGCGATACAAGCCCTTGCTTTCACCTACCCTTCTCCTCTCTCTCTCTCTCTCTCTGCATTTACTTTCTGTCAACCCGATATATACACTCACTGTCACCGATATCTCGGCCGGTGAAAGCTTTGTGCAGCTGATGGCGGCAGGGCCAGTATCGCCGAAGGATCACCAAGCTACTCCACCAGTGGTGCCCGTGCTGATGATGGAGGACGTGATTGCTAAGGATGTTATTCTAGCCTGGTTCCGCGAGGAATTCACAGCGGCTAACGCCATAATCGATGCATTGTGTAGCCACTTGGCACGGTGGGTTCGGTTCAGATCCGAAAGCGGTGTTCACGGCCATTCTCGGAGGAGGCTTAATTGGATCCCTGTGCTCCAGATGCAGAAGTACCATTCCATTGCTGACGTGGCTTTGAAGCTAAAGCGAGTGACTGAGACCAAACTAGAGTTAGACGGAAAAATGACTGGTGAAGTCAGCGACGAAAAAGTAAAAATTAAGGTGGTAAATGGTCATGTTGTTGAGGAAGAGGAGGATGATTCACCTGATAGTGATATTACTGATTCAGGCCAGTGTGTGTGTGTGTATTTCTCTTTATCATATATTCAACTTAATAAGTTTTCCTTTTTTTAAGTTAATCTTTTTTTCTTTATTTTACGATTCGGCATTTATTCCCGTAAATTGTGACGAAGAATCGGCTGGTGATAGTGGAAGTTGACAGAAAGAATCGGGATCTTATATATTCTTTTTGTTTAAAGAAATAAACAATCCATGGTTTTGATGATTTATTATTATTATTATTTAGGTTTCCAACGTAAAAAATGCGCCAGCTCAAATTCATTTTAATTTATTTATTTATCTATCGTTTTCAATTTCTTTTTTTAATTACCAATTCATTCATAATTGAAATTAGCTAGCTTGTTTTGGTTGGTAGCTAAGAGAACGGACCAACACAAAGAAAAAAAGTACAATATATAAATGTTAAGAATTTTATTTATTTATTTTCTTGAAGAAATAGAGAGGAGAGATGGTCAAGTGCAACAAACTTTTATATGGTTTTGGAATGCTTTTAAAAAGCAATTTAGGAAGTTTTTATGTTTTGTTTTTTTGTTCTTCTTTTCCTCCGTTTTCTCAGGAATAAAAAAATGAACCATGTTTTTCTGCATCAGATCCGAGATGCAAACCCCCCCAACCCTTCCATTTCTTACAATCTCTCTTATTTCAATAAACTTTTTTTTTTCTTTTTATAAGAAAATGATGTGATTGCTATTCTCGAGGTTTTTAAAGGGTGGGGATTTGAATTGAGTTTTCCAATGGGAAAATAGAGAATCCGTACCACTCAATCTATTGGCTGGCACCCCATTATAGAAGCTATTCCTTTCAATCCTAAGATGGGGTAGAAGGATAGGATTGTGTGGTTGGATTCACCAAATCACAGATTCTCGATCAAAGTAGCTTGGGAGCAACTAAGATTTCATAATCAGGTTGTTGAATGGCATGACATTGTGTGGTTCAAGAATGTTGTTCCAAGACATTCCTTTTTTCTATAGGTGAATGTCCAACAAAAGCTCACAACTCAAGATAGACTTCATCGGTTTGGTATACATGGTCCCAATCAATGCTCACTCTGTCACCGCAACAATAAAGATCATAACCACCTGTTCTTTGAATGCTCCTATACTAAAGCGATATGGTGGCATATTTGTGACGAATCGACATTCCAAGAATGATGAAAGGGTGGGAGGAATGGATTCGATGGGCAACTGTTACGTGGCATGGTAAAAGTTTCATCAATTTTTCTCTTAAATTGGGTTTCTGGCTCTGATGTATTATATCTGGCAAGAACGAAATGCAAGGATATTTGCAGGAATGTCTAGAACTCCAAATTTGGTCTTTGATCAAATAGAATGTATCATTCGTGAAAAGCTTGATTTGATGAGGAACGCTCTCCCAACAGATGAAAACATAAGGATCCAAAGCGCTTGGAGGGTCAATAACATAGACTCTTAAATTGATATTTAGCTGGTTGTATTAGTATCCCTAACAAGTCTAGTTAAGTCGAGGTGTTCTGCTTTGTGGCTTCCTGTAGCCATTTGCTGTTTTATGTTTTCGTGCACATTGTAAATCTGGGGTATGCCCCTTATATTCTTTGTATATTCTTCTTTTAATATATTTGTCAACTTACCAAAAAAAAAAAGAAATTCATTACAGCAATGAGTTTGTTATTTTGTGATTTTTTTTTGTATTTATAGTTTTTATAATTTTAATTTTAATTACTTCCTTTAATACTAGATTTAATTAGATGAGTGTCATTTTTTTTAATTTAATTTTTATAAGGTCATATTAGTTTCATGATTCTTACCGCAAGTTTGACGAGATAACTCTGTTGACTAAATTTTTTTTTCTATTTGATTTTTTTTTAATTTCATCATGCAATATTAGATTATTGAGAATTAGGCTTTGTGATTTATTTTGATTTACTTTTTATGAGATTATCCTCGTCTCATGACTTAAGTTATGAGTTTGGCAGGTTAATTTAAGTTAATTCACATAATTTTTTTATATGTTTTTTAATTGAATCTTTTTAAATTTTATCGTTCAACACTAGGTTAATTGAGAATTGAGCTTTATAATTTGTTTTTTATTTTTTTATTGGATTATCTTGATTTCATGACCCGAGTCATGGGTTTGACAAGTTAACTCTGATTAACTCAAGTAACTTTTTTTTTGTCTTTTTTAATTGATTTTTTTTCTTCTAATTTCATTCTTTAACTTAAGGTCTATTGGAAATCAAGTTTTATAATTTGTTATGATTTACTTTCTATGAGGTTATTATAATCTCATAACTTGACATTTTGACAAGCAGATTGACAAGTTAATCCAAACTAATCCAATATATTGTCATTTCAATCACTACACCATTAAACAGTTTTACTGACGGATTCATTTCATCAGTGTGAGGCACGCAAACCATCGGCAATATTTTTACTGACGGAATCCGTTCGTCGGAATAGTGATCGTCAGGTAATTTCACATTCCGTTGCCAATTCTATCGATAAGTAAAAAAACCAAACACCGACGGTATTACAGACAGCGAAGCACATCAAAAAAAAATTCCCGCGAGAATTTTACCGACGGAAATTCGCTTCGGTGATTGTGGCATGGTGGTAAATATTTCAGAACTCTCTGTCAACTACCGACGGAATATATCCGTCGGTGATTGTGGCATGGGTGGTAACTTTTTTGTAACTCTCGGTAAAATACTGACGGCTTGGTTTCGTCTGTAAAGTCATCGGTATTTATTTAAAATATTTTTAAAAAAAATTATTTATTAACAGTAAAAAATCTTAATAACCAAATAAATTTGTATTAAACATTAAAAATGTAAAAATAATGTTAAATAATATTCATCCAAATATTCATTACATATTTAATATTTAAAAAAACAAAATTAAACTAAAATAGCGGAGTCGGAGGAGGAAGAGGAGGAGGCTGGTTGTTCCCGAGACCGTACGACCAAAAAGGGGCTGCACATGTATCATCACCCATCCTTGATCATTTGACGGAGCTGATCATAATCCGTCGAGAGGCGTTCATATTGTTGTTTCAAGGCCATGAACTCTGACTGGGTGCTCGATACTGATGGAGAGCTCCCAACGGTTGAAACACTATGGGCCAACCGCAAGTTTTCGGCCGTAGTGTTGGAGAGCCCGTAGACCCGATTTTATCGGGTCCACCAGACGATCTTACCTCCATCCACAAATCTGAATCAAATCCGGATGGGTTGAAGTTTCGTCCCCATATCTCTCCCTTAACCAGCTATTATAGGTCTCTTGAAAATTAAAAAAAAAATCATCATATTCAATTCAAGAAAATAATAACCTACAAAATAAAATGATTGAACGAACATACCACGAAGTGCTACACCCCCTTTTGGCGGTTTTAACTCCGCACGAGCGTCTCTACAAATAGCTACATTGGACTCGACTCACGTCCAAGAGGCGCAGCTTGCAAGGAAAAAAAAGGTTGCAAGTTAAATATATTTATAAGCAACAACAAATTAATTAACGATATATTTCATTTAAATTAATCTTACCATCCGCTTCGCATGTGCGCTGAACGGGACGGAGCCACCGGTGTGCGTGGTCATAGAGCCATGTATTTATCGGTTCCGGTTGTCGGCGCCTGACTGTGAGCGTTGTGTGAACCGCTCAAACGTCACGTGCTTAATATATGTCGTCCATATACCTTCGAAATGAATGGCGGTTTGAATTCCTACCAAACCGCCACCTCATTCCATCCTTCAAGACCGTTATCCCTCGCATATCTTTTTGTTTTTTTTTTTGTATCCTACCAAAAATCACGTCATCTACTTCCATAGTAACAAATTAGAATTTAGAATATAAAATTATAAATAAGAAATAAATATTATTTTCGATGTTACCTAGTTGGTGCGTGATTCTCCCATGCCCTCCTGACAACATTGTTGTCCGCTCTATCCCACTCAAATTTATTCTGTGTATATAAATAATTTATTTAAATTAAAAATAGTACAAGATATAAAATTAAAAAAAATATTTATTAAAAATAAACTGGAAATTAAAAGTTAACACCTACCCGAAATCGCTAAACTAGGTATCGATATTAGGTCTCCACTTCGGGATGTCTAGAGACTTGAATTCATTAAAACAATGGAATCTCCATCAACGATTTAAACGTCGATATTATTGTCTTGGCAACCTCAATGTTTGTGAACCTGAAATTAAATAAAATTAAAAAAATATTAATTAGTTATTCATAAATTATATATATATATATATATATATATAAAAATATATATATATATATATATATATAAAAAACCTAAACAAACTTACATTGAGAAGTCATCATTCCATTTTGCCCGGTACTTGCGGGTGAATTTACCCGTTGTAGAAGGCATACCGCCTCTTACTGGTGAAACCACGCTAGAAGAGGCAAAGATCACAAGTTGACGCAGATGTCTCGCCGTGATCAACACCTAAGAACATGTCCTCCTCGCTGCTAGAAGAACTAGCTGCAACCGTCTCCTAACGACGTGTTGTAGATTTCATTTTACGCATCTATACAAATGTATATGAATAATTACATAATTAACTTTGATTATTTTAAAAAAATTCGACAGCACCTCCTCTGTATTGCAGACTACCCACAGTTTTTTATGCAACCATATTATTCGATAGTTTCACCCACATTTAACTAGTGTTTTTCCTATGTTTTATATATAAAATGCCTTTATACTCTTTGTTTTATGTTTTGAAGGCACTTTTAGATGAAAGATGTAAAAGGGAGTAAATTGGAGGTAATTGACAGATTTGACTTTCAGTCGATGTTTTGTGCAGAGCGTGAGCTCTAGAGGTCAAAATGAAGTGATTTTAGTGGCAATACAAAGCTAACATCTATACCTTTCTGGACATATAAGGCAAGAAAATAAAATAAGGAAGAGCATGGAAATCGCAGCCTTCAAAGTCAAATCTTGCAATCTGCCAGTGTTGACCTTTGGTCATTCCGACTTGAATATCTGGAGCTACAAAAGTCCAATTGATACAGACTTAATTGTTTTGGATTTCTAACTCAAAGAACTATCAACACTCCAAATTTCAGCCAAAAAATTTATCATATGAGGGAGATATGATTTTTCAAAGATGACAAATGAGTTCTACCAGCAAACAGGTTTCGTGAAGAAACGACTTCAAATTACGTTCCGAAGAATCTTAACCGATATCCAAGTTTTATTTCAGCAATTTAGCTCCTCTAAGTCAAATCTTGAAGATTTCATGCAAGGCTATTTCTCTTTTTTTAGAAAAATAGTTATTGAAATACTTAAATGTAAATTATCTACTTAAGGAAGGACTATTTTGTAAAATAGTGACTAGGGTTTCCTAGGATATAAAAAGAATGAGAGAAGAGAAGGGGGGCAGCTAGCCAAGAGGAGAAAAATGCCCCCCTCCTCTATGAAACCCGAAATTATGCATTCTTCCTTCTTTTTGATTGGCTAAACATGCAAGGTTAAACACTTTTTCTTGGTTGCAAAGACACGGAAACCTTCGGATTTCAAGAACTGTGGGATTTATTTTACCTTTTCTTTTCAGTTTATGTGATGAATATGTTTGCTTATTTTTTCTATGATTGTTTATTTTAATTACTAGAGCAGACTCTAAGTTATTATTGTAGATAATCTATTGTTAAATTTGATATCAAAACCGAAGTTGTGGTATATGAACTTGTGAAGCAAATGTGTTTAATAATTCAATCAAATCAAACATAGACTACTGGACGTTATGTTTTCTTGATTAATCAACTTATCTAGTTCTTAAGGCTTCCATTGAATTAAATTACTAGTGCGGACAATCGTGGTTGTTTGATGGTTAGGGTTAGTTATACGACGCATCCATTAACTAACCAATGTTAAGAAGAGATAAATTGATGTTTCGTTTCCATTATCGGTTTGATTTCGTAGGTGGATGTGTGCTTGCAACCAAGGTTTGTTCTCTTGATAATTTTTTGATTTTATTAATTTTTGTTTAGTAGTTTTCTTTTTTTTTTACTTTAACCTACTAAATAACGTCCAAACCCCCCCAAATTGCATATCATCTAGCATAAAAATCTGACTTGAATCTTCCTCATGGGATCGACCCCTTGCTTGCTCTATACTATCTTGTGTGTTGTGTATGAAGGTAGGGTAATTAATTTTTACGATCACGACATCGCAACAGTTTTCAAACCTGTAATCTTTACAATAATCACAATCCAATTGACTCCAGCAACATCATATATACAACCTAACATCTATAGAAATTCAACATCTATATATTTTAAACTAACATCTATAGAAATACATAAATGACAATTAAAATTAATGAAATAATGAAAAACATAACAATCAATCAATAATAGAATAAATTTGAGATAAAACAATGAAATTTAATTCTTCATTTCAAATTACCATTTCAATGGAAAATTCAACAATAACAATTAAAATAGAATGATTATTAAATAATTATTACAATACAAACAATAAAATAATTAAATTTTCATTCAACACATCTACACAAATTTATACGAATGATAAAATAATTAAATTCAATCATTTAAAAAAATTTGATAGCACCTCCCCTATATTAGAAACTACCCACAATTTTCATACCTATAAATATTGATAATTACACAAATATTACAAAATCAACTCTATACAACCTAACATCTATAGAAATTCAACATCTATATATTTTCAACTAACATCCATATAAATTCATAAATAACAATTAAAATTAATCAAAATAATAAAAAACATAACAAACAATAATATCATAAAATTAAGATAAACTAATTAAATTTAATTCTATATTTCAATTAACATTTTAAACATAAATTCAACAATAACATTCTTTATTATGGCAATACAAACAAAGAACACAAAAAACTAATCATAATTAAAATTAAAAAAATACTAAGATAAAGAAAGAAGAATACATACCTTTTAATATGTTGAAAACTACCAACAAAACAATAAAACCTCTTGCAAATCATGAAATGCAAACGGAGTGGGGAGTGGAGAAGAGAAATATAAATGAAGAGCAGAGAAAAAATAGGAGGGTGGGGAGGGTTTTATATTACAATGTTTCCAATGGAACTTTGAATAATATTTTTTTTGGTGTTGGCATTAAATTCTATCGGTAATTAATTGATATTCGCACCAAAAATTTTAAAAATCCCTCCAGATTTTTTGGTCCGTCAGGAATCGTGTGTCAGAGCACAAGTGCATTTGATTTGCCGTGGCCGTCGGCAAATCTATCGGTAACTGTGCCGACCGACAAGGCAGTCTGACAGGCATGCATTTTGGGATGTGCGCCATCCATCAATATAGCCGTCGGTGATAGTGGCAAAATTCTGTAATTTTTTTTCAACTCTCTGTAAAATACCGACATGTACCATTCCATCGGTATACCCATCAGTGATTGTGGCAAAATGCTGAATTTTTTTTCAACTCTCGGTATTATACCGACTGGTTCCATGTTCCAAAATATCATCCTTAATATTACATTATAAAAATAAGGCTTTATAACATATTTAGTCAGAATTTTCATCTTCGTCCTCAATTAAATTGTTATCAACTTTATCGCACTCTTCAATGTGGTTATCATCTTCTTCATCAATATTCTCTAGTCCACTAGAGCTCAAAACAACATTCAACTCCTCTCGTTATAGCACTTGACTTTTCTTTCAGGGCCTAGGCTTAGTAAAGACAGTGAAATAACAGTACTACCTCCCATTTGATAAACCTTGTATATCAAATACAACAATAATCAATACAGTCAATATTATGTAATATTGACGTACAGATAATCACAAAAGATACTTCGCTTCACCCAATTATAGGTCAAACCAAAACCAGGAAACTTCTGCTTACCTAATTGGAGACCAAATACAATGTTCCCGTACTCCGACACAACATCATGCAATTCTTCACTAGAAAGATGCGGGGGTGCAACATCCTTTTCAACTCTGCCAATAAAGAAATCCTTTCTGTTCTTTATGTACCTGTGATTTGATGGCAAAAAACGACGGAAATAGTAAAAAAAAAGCTTTACCCCCGTTTGTTAGCGTGAATGGCTTGTTGTTCTACATACAGTATGGACATGCTAGTTTTTCATGCGCACTCCATACAGTTGGGAAATCATTGATAGTCCATATCAAAGCCGCTCTCATAACAAAATTATGTTTCTTCGAGATTCATAAGTCAAAGCTTCAGCGGACCACAACTATGTCAACTCATCAATCAACGGTTAAAGACAAACATCTATATTCCTCCTCGGACTGCTCGGACCTGGTATGACCATAGATAAAAACATGAATTTCGGCCTCATACACATCCCTGGTGGCAAGTTATAAACCATCAATATGACCGACCAACAAGAATAAGAAGCAGCAAATGACCCGAATGGGTGAATCTGTCTGTGCACAACCCAAGACACACGTTTCTTGATTTGACTGAAAAGTGAGGATGCACACTGTTAAAGTGTTTCCATGCTTCGCCGTCAGAAAGTTGCACCATCACTCCATCAATCGCATAATGTGATTGTGATGCGAACCTCGTGATCACGTGGTCACGCAACCCACATGCAAAGACAGCAATTCCTGGAAAGCCAAGTAAATCAGGTTTGATAGGAGTGTGACACAAAGATAACTTTTACCTAGGCACCAGCACTATTGGAAACGGAGACCCCTACCCAACGAATATTGATTCACGAACAAGAAGTATAAGGATGACGCCACGAAGACAGTTGTTCTTCGATAAGTCGTTTTCAGTTCTTTAGAGAACCAAGGAAGGGAGATTATCCCACCAACACACAATAAGTGCAGCAAGAAGTTTACTGATCTGAAAATTGCGTCACCTTACATGTTTGGTTATGCCTTTATTTATACTGACTCTAGACTTAAGAAAACCCTAATGGACCCCCCTTAGGTGGACTTATGTGAAGCCCACTTACAATTGACCCAAATAAGTAACAATAACCAAAAACTAAGAAGAAAATAATAAAAATAATAAAATTCCGAAAATTATCATGCTAAATATGCTAGAATCAGATTTGTCACCCTTAAGAAGTCCCAAATAAACTAGGAGAAATCTGATTTGGAAAATTTGTGTTCTTTGCCCCCCTTGATGTCCTTGATTAGCTTGGATTTCCTTCTTTAACTTGGACAAATAGGAAAACAAATTTCCTCCTTTGTTGCTGATTTAATTACTTTCCTTCCTAAGTTAGGAAAAGCATTAAATAGTCCTCCTCTCTTTAGGAATAAGATATGGCCAACTTCCTTACTTAATTAGGAGAATAAATTGCTGACTTTTTATCCTTGTAGCATTAGGAAAACAAGCCTAACGAGGCTGGTATTGGGCCGGACACATCAACCCCTTGTTCCACACGAATTGGGCTCTTCTTGGACTTGAACTAGATGAATTAAAGGCTGCCCTTCATGCTCCTTAAATGTCGCAAGCCCCTCTAGGTCCATTTTGCTCCATATGTTCTAAACAAGCCCATTCAATGCTTCTTTAAGCTTTTTTGCCCTAGCTCTTGTGATTGGCCCAATTGACACCTCCAAAGGGTCGTTGGCATGATTACGCTTGGTGTTGGGCTGATCCGCATCAGATTGGTGCCATGTCATGTGCTTAGCGATCCTTGGTGACATGAATAACCTTTGCGCCTAGGTGTGATTGAAAAGTATCTAAGATTTTTATATGCCATGAGAGTCTTTCCTCTACCAGTTCTGGGTTTGTAACGGGAATGCTCACATGTCATGCACTCGGTCAGCTCAACATTTTCAAGGTAGTATAACATGCATAAGTTAGGGCACATGTTAATTTTCTAGTATCCTAAACCGAGTGGTTTCATCATAGACTTGGCAACATAGAAGTTCTCTTTCAGCCTGTTTCCTTCAGGTAAAATGCTTCTTGCCCATTCGATAATCTTGTCATAACTGGCCTCACTCAACCCGTGATCTGAATTGATGGGGAACACCGGTGCTACGGCAGATAATTTACTGTGGTTCGTGCAGCCATCCCATAATGGTTCGTCAAAGTCTTTCAACAGATCAAAAAACCTTGCTGCATCTGTATTAGGTTCTTTATCTACAATTGTACATTCACTGACATTTACGTTCACTCATTCTCATTGCATCCATAACCATGTTCATGTAAGTATTACTGTTGTGATTTCCAACTTCATGCATGTTGCTAGCACTAGAAGTTGACCCAACCACCTTTTCTACCATGCTCTTATTAGGAACAAATAGTTCCCCGTGTGCATACCAACACAGGTAATCCTCAATGAACCCTTTGGTTAGAAGATGTATCGTCATAAGATCTTGATACAAAAACTTTTTATTTTTACATTTCCTGCATGAACACCAAATACCGCCATCAGTAGAATTCCTCGGGATAAATGTTGCAAAATTAATAAAACCCTGAACCCCTATGATTGCACGCAACACATGTGATGTGCCGTGAATGATTCAAAAATTAGCAACAATGAATCTGACGAAAATGGATGAAGGATGGGTCTGGTTGTGTTGTCTTTCTTTTGGTGTTTAGGCTGGATTATAGTGATTTTAAAGTAAATAAGATGGGGGATAGACTAGAATGATACTTTAATAAGTCGATATGGACGCCACAAAGATCAATCTAGGATTTCGACGCCACACTCTTTGTGATTGAAGAGTGATAAGTCAGGTAGGGTTCTTCACAAAATCAATTTGGAAGAACAACTCGTAATTCTGTGAATTAAGTTTCAAATATTGGCCAAAAGTCATTTATTACATATTCTGATACTATATTTATAACTGGAACATCCCTCCAAAGTTAGGAAAAGTTCAACATGGCAGAAGTCAAGCCCAAAAAATAGACTTTGATAACCTAGACAAATTAACTAGCACACATTTTTTGACCTTTCTAACATAAACAGACCAAATTTAAAACAACTATATCTTCTTACACAAAAGTCCAATGCAATCATGGTTGGACAATCTAAGCAAAACAGACTCGTTTACGACGAGTTAAGTCCGAATCTGGAACCTAAAGTAAATGATGTCCAATTGAGTTATGATTTCAGATATAGTGCTATATCAACCCAGATAGACAGAATATAAAGTTTGAGAAATTTACGATAAGGTTTGATATACTGATGCAAAAACGTTATGAATCAGACCTGATTAGACCCGAATTTGAAACCCAAAGCAAACGATATCAAATTGATCCCAAATTTGATATGTGGTGCTATTAGGAGCCCAGTAATCAGAGTATAAAATTTGAACTAATTCCGAGTTGAGTTGATCCAATTTCTCTTGTTTAATTTTCTGTGGCAGAATCCAATAAATGTCTTTTTGAACGGAATTTTTTTTTTTGCTTTTCTCTTTTCTCTTTTGTTTTTTTATGGTACTCATATATTTTAAATAATAACATAATGAAATAACAAAATATTTTTTTTATATGCCGCAAATTCAAGGAGAAGAAGAAGAAATTGGATATTAAGGAAATTTTTTTTTTTTGGAATCAACAAGAAACTAAAATTTTAGAAGGATATAACCTGATTAATAGAGTCAAGTTCTGATACCAAATAATGCGAACCTCATGATCACGTGGTCACGCAACCCCACGCAAAGACACCAATTCCTGGAAAGCCGAGTAAATCAGGTTTAATAGGAGTGTGACACAAAGATAACTTTTACCTAGGCACCAGCACTATTGGAAACGGAGACCCCCACCCAACGAATATTGATTCGCGAACGAGAAGTATAAGGATGACACCACAAAGACAGTTGTTCTTCGATAAGTCGTTTTCAGTTCTTTAGAGAACCAAGGAAAGGAGCTTTACCAAACTCTGATTGACCTGAAATATTAACCCAAGGTAGGACAACATGTCAAGACACTTCACATAAACTTTCAGCCCGAACCAACAGTTGGATTGAGAATTATGATTGTTGCCGTAAAACTGGATAGTTGCACGTTTTACATCAAAATCCGAATTTGACCTTTCCTAGATCGTATCATTCCCTCTCTCTTCAAGATGATTTGTTGATTTGTCCTCGAATCACCAACAAGTTGAATGGACAATTCCTTAGCCTCATCTTGAAGCCTTTAGAGTTCTTTTCTTGCCAACAATCATCGCTAACAACTTTGGATAAAAGTAGCAGCTGTTTTATTTTTTTTCTCCTCTCTTTCTGAAGTTTGTTGCGCATTGACTGCTACCGTCAACACATCAAGTTCTTGCTTCATCTCCCCTAGAATACGAGATAGACTATTGGATTCTTTTTTTAGAACACTAATCTCTTTATTTCTCCCCCTTTGATACCACCTCTCCTTTTGAATCCTCCTTTCCTTTTGCCATAACACCTCATCAAAGTGCATGAAATCCCTTTTGTTTCTAGGCTGCCGAATACCTTCTCGATGGCCTATGATCTCATCCATAAAACCACCATCACCATTATCATCAATGCCGTCCTCAAAATCCTCATAATCAGCCCACCTTGTCCTTTCTCGCCCCAATCGTCATTGTTTGATTTTGGTTCAATCTAACCTTTCTCACGTTTTGGGTATATGTTCCAGCCACCTTACCCTATTTTCCCACCTTCTCAAGTCTGTCACACACATTCCCCATCACAGAATTCATGCTTGCCATCATCTTCGTCATGGCTTGCATTTGAAATTTAAGTTCTATATCAAGAGGGGGTGGTGTGTTGTTTTGATCTGACATGATAGGACCTGCAAAAATTGGTTAGTGGTAAAAAAAATCCTCACATCGCTCGTGTTTCGCTCAAACACTCTTAATATCCTCACACGCTCAAAGCTCTCGTCTCACCTTCTTGTGATTCTTGTGGAATTCAAACCAATACCAAATAGAACCAACTTAGCAGCGCAATCCAAATATGTATATATGACTCAAGAAGCAATAAAAACTAGAAAAGAAGCAAAACAAAACTGCGATGATAGTCTTGCGAGTAGCAAGATCTATCCAAAATATGAACGAAACTGAAGACTCGAATAAAAACAGAAACAAAAAAAATGCAAAATGATGCAAAAACACCCAAATATGTTGGATATGATGGAAATAAACTACAAGAAATGAAAACAACAGAAAGAAAGCGAATTTCAAAAGTTGACGCAAAACAAACTCGTTTACGACAAGTTAAGTCCGAATCTGGAACCTAAAGTAAATGATGTCCAATTGAGTTAAAATTTCAGATATAGTGAGATATCAACCGAAATAGACAGAATATAAAGTTTGAGCAATTTACAATAAGGTTTGATAAACTGACGCAAAAACATTATGAATCAGATCTGATTAGACCCGAATTTGAAACCCAAAGCAAACGATATCTAATTGACCCCAAAATCAATATGTGGTGCGATTAGGGCCCCAGTAATTAGAGTATCAAATTTGAGTTAATTTCGAGTTGATTTGATCCAATTTTCTCTTGTTTAGTTTTCTGCGGCAGAATCCAATAAACGTCTTTCCGAACAATTTTTCTTTTTTTTTGCTTTTCTCTTTTCTCTTTTTTTTTGTTTTTGATGCTATTGATATATTTTAAACAATAACAGAATGAAATAACAATTTATTTTTTTTATATGCCGCAAATTCAAGGAGAAAAAGAAATTGGATACTAAGGAATTTTTGCGGAATCAACAAGAAAAAAAATTTCAGAAAGATATAACCTGATTAATGGAGCCAAGCTCTGATACCAAATGATGCGAATCTCGTGATCACATGGTTACGCAACCCACACACAAAAACACCAATTCCCGGAAAGCCAAGTAAATCAGGTTTGATAGGAGTGTGACACAAAGATAACTTGTACCTAGACACTAGCACTATTGGAAACGAAGACCTCCACCCAACGAATATTGATTCACGAACGAAACGTATAAGGATGACGCTACGAAACAGTTGTTCTTCGATAAGTCATTTTTCAGTTCTTTAGAGAATCATGAAGGGAGATTATCTCTCACACACACACACACATTTTTTAGTTCATCAGGATTGCTTCTATAGGCTGGTCGGTTAGGAATTGAAGCTTTGGGTAGGAAATCAATCTGATGCTCTATCCCCCTCAATGGTGGTAATCCGCTAGGAGTATCATCGGGGAACATATCATCAAACTCCTGCAACAAAGAAATAGCAACACTAGCCACAATATGATCAAGATCATTAGTATTAAAGTAAGCCTCTTTGTACACAAGTAAAATCATTGGCTTATTAAAGTAACACTAGACACAAGTGTGATTAGATGAAGTCTTTCAAGCTATGCCTTAATATAGGATATGATATATTGAAGTCTTCAATATGCATATATTATAAATAAATATGTATGTTGATTATACAATGAGTACAACTAGTTAATTTCTTGAATATTTATATATGTTGCTTTATTTTCCAAGTACTAATTTATTCTTGAATTTGCACTCGCAATCTGTCGAACTAAATTCTATTTGATATGATATACGTTTCTTTGATGATTTTGTAAATATCTATTATGCCTTAATATAGGACTTGTTAGTAACTCCATGTTAACGGAGAGTAGTTAGCCTATGTGCACATAGTATTCTATATACCTAGTTGGTGAGAGATGCATCAGCCTGTGGCGACTGATCATCCCATAGTGGTCACCTTCGGGTGTCATTTGGTCATCTTTGGGTATCATCTGATCTCTGACATGTATTCCACTACTTTATGATAATATGTATATGTATATGTATGTCAAGATAAATCATCTTACAAACTATTAAATGTTATTCCCTCACTGAGTTGGTTGAACTCACCCCTCATTCTTAATATTATTTCAAGTTCTTAGTTTTTGTTAGCATGTGGACTTGTTGAGTGTTCCTGCTTCTTCAATGTTGGGTGGGGGTTTTTGTTTCTAATAGTGGTAGTGTACAGGTACAAGTTATCTTTGTGTCACACTCCTATTAAACCTGATTTACTTGACTTTTCGAGAATGCCCCATCAACCTACCCCCATATGCTTCACGTAGAAGCAATTCACTCATAGAACTTAAATGAAACACACATACAATTCTCTTTAAACCATCAAGTTTATATAATTACCAAAAGCCGAAGTTTCACAAGCATTGTACACATCAAATGTTTTCTTTACATTGCTTATACTTGATCTTATACGGAGAGGTTTCAATAAATTCAACTCATTTGACATGTTTCCTATTCAACTTACCTGCCCTTTCAAATGCTTCAATGATTTATGATCTGAATGGATCATGAACTTCTTGGGCCACATGTAATGCTGCCACGTCTCTAAAGTTCTTACAAAGGCATAGAGCTCCTTGTCATATGTAGGGTAATTAAAGGTTTTCCTATTAAGTTTATCCTTAAAATATACAATGGGCCTCCTATCGTGCATTAGCATAACTCCTACATCTATACCTTAAACCTCATATTAAACTTCAAAAGCTTTTATAAAGTCTAGCTAAGCTAAAACATGTGTCGAACAAAGTTTTTCCTTTAATAAATTAAAACCTTTATCCTGTTCATCATTCCATTTAAATCTAACAGACTTTTTCACAATTTCAATTAAAAGTGCTGCAATAACACTAAAGTCCTTCATAAACCTTCTATAAAAGTTAGCTATGTGCGGCAAACAAGAAGTTTTATTAATCTGAATTGTCTAACCTTACATGTTTGGTTATGCCCTTATTTATAGTGACTCCGAACTAAAATAAACCCTAATGGACCCCTTACGTGGACTTATATGATACCCACTTACAATTAAATCCAGATAATATAAATAAACCCAAAACTAAGAAGAAAAGTATAACAACAATAATAAATCCAAAATTAATATCTTAAATATGATAGGATTAGATTTGTTGTCATTTAGAAGTCCCATATAAGTTAGGAGAATCAAATCTGAAGGTAGAATTAATTCTTAAATCTTCTTTCCTTGTTGTAGCTAGGATGAATAAGGAATCCTTGCCACACTTGGAAACTATGATGCAGCCCATTAAAGATCTTTATAGAAATAGGAAATTCCCAAAACAAGCTGCCACATCCTTTTAGGAAAAGAATCCTAGCCAAATAGGAAGTCCATAAGTCAAAAGGAAGTAAATAACAAAATTCGTACAGCCTCTGTTGACCAGTATTGCGATGCCTTCCCGAATCCAACGGTCGGATTGAGAATTATGATTGTTGCCCTAAAACTAGATAGTTGCACATTTTACATCAAAATCCAAATTTGACCTTGCCTAGATTGTATCACTATTTTTATTATGGTTGATTGGTTTTCTAAAATGATGCATTTCATTGCATGCCATAAAACAAATGATCATCTCATATCGCAGACTTGTTTTTTAGAGAGATTGTACATTTGCATGGCATTCCTAGGAGAAACTACTTTTGGAAGTCTTTTTAGGGAAAGTTGGGAACTAAATTTTTATTTTTGACAACTTGTCAGCCGCAAACATATAGACAAACTGAGGTAATGAATAGAACTTTATCCCTAATTTTACGTGTTGTTATTCTAAAGAATCGAAAACTTGGGAAGTATGTTTTCCTTTTATTGAGTTTGCTTATAATAGAATTGTACATTTGACCACTAGCTTTTCTCCTTTTGAAATTGTTTATGGGTTTAATATACTAACTACTATGGATTTAATTCCTTTACCTTTTGAAGAAAGGGTAAGTTTAGATGGTGAAAAGAAAGCAAAGATAGAGAGATAACTCCATGAGGGAGTTCAGTTGCAAATAGAGAAAACGAATGATCGACTCTTTTAAAACAAATAAGGAGCATAAATAGGTTGTTTTCCAACTCGATGATTGAGTTTGGGTGCATGTTAGGAATGATTTCTTATCCAAAGGAAATCAAAATTACAGTGATGCGAACCTCGTGATCACGTGGTCATGCAACCCACAATCAAGATTGAGACCTGTTCTTTTAAGATAGGAGTTTGACACAATGGAAACTTGCCCCAAGGCACCAACACTATTGGATTGAGTAGAATGATGCCACATAGCTAGTTAATCTTCGATAAGTCAGATTCAGTTCGTTCAAGAACTGAAGAACGTAAGAATCACTCTCACACATTAAAACTGAAAAATTCAGAAGTAATTATCATCAAAGCTGCCAAAATTTTGGCTTACATGAGTTTAAATATTTCTTGAAAATTTAACCCTAATGGACCCCTTATATGGACTTAAATGAGGTCCACTCAAAACTGACCCAAAACTCTAAACTAAAACGCCCATAACTTAATCCAAACAAGCCTTGGATCCTAACTGAAAACAAAGTATTAATTTGGGCTCTAGCTAAAAAAAAAACAAAGCCCATAATATTAAATCCATGTTACGTCATGAGAAAAAAGATAAGGAAGTAAAATATTATAGAATTATTCAAGGCTTATTTATAGCCTTCCATGTAGCCCTTCCTTAATCCTACTACAACTTGGAAACAACATGGGCACCTTTTTCTTTTGTTTCTAGGATTAATAAGTCGCATGAAAGGCTATAAATAAGCTTTTAATCAGTTTTGTAATATTTTATTTCCTTCTCTTCTTCTTATGGCGTAACATGGATTTAATATTGTGAGCTTTATTTTTATTTTTGTTAGTTACAACCCAAGGCTTGTTTAGGCTTAAGTAATACCTTGTTTTCAGTTAGGATCCAAGGCTTGTTTAAATTAGGTTATGGGTTTTCAGTTTAGGATTTTTGGATCAGTTTTGTTTGTGGGATAGTTTAGCCCACAAAGATAGATCCATTAGGGTTAATTTTTAAGAACTATTTAAACACATGTAACCTAAAATTTGGCAGCCATTAATGGATGTTACTTCTTAATTTTTTATTTTTAACATGTAAGAGTGATTCCTGTATTCTTCAGCTGTTGAACGAACTGAATTTGACTTATTGAAGATTAATTGGCTTCGTGAAGCCATTTTACGTATCATTCCAATAGTGTTGGTGCCTTGGAGTAGGTTTCCATTGTGTCACACTCCTATCAGACTTATTTTAACTTTTTAAGATCAGATGTCAATCTTGATTGTTGATTGCGTGACCACATGATCACGACGTTGGCATCAATGCAACCCATTCCGTCTTTACCTAAGAGATTGGACATTCTTTGAATAGAGGTTGTAATGCAAATCCAAGTTCTATTTTGATGGATAACCAAATATTTGAAGGTGATAGAGTGATATGGTTCAGTCTTATGATACGACCCAAGCACGGTCAAATTTGGATTTAGGTGTAAAATTTGCTACCGTCCAGTTTTACGCTATTGAGTATAACTCCAAATCCAACCGTTGGATCGAGTTGAAACTTTACAAGAAGATTTCAAAGGTATGTTTCTATGTTGGGGTAAATTGTCGTGAATCAAAGTTCGAAAAGGACTTACGATATAGGTCAGAATAGGCTGTATGAATTTTGTTATTTACTTCCTTTTGACCTGTGGACTTCTTGTTTTGCAACTTTTCTAAAATGATGTGGCAACTTATTTTGGGAATTTCCTAGTTCCACAAGAATCTTTAATGAGATGAAGCATAATTTCCAACAGTGGCAGCGATTTATTAATGTTCCAGAATTCTTTTCTTATAAGTATTCCTTATTCATCCTAGCTACATAAGAAGAGAAGGGTAGGTGCTTTTTAATGACATATTAATTATTTTTATTATTTTCTTTCATGTTTGGGCTTAATTAAAAAATTTGTTTTGAGTTAGGATCCAATACTTGTTTGGATCAGGTTATGGGCTTTTCAATTTAAGGTTTTTGGGTCAATTTTGTATGTGGGCCAATTCAGCCTATAACGGTAAATCCATTAGGGTTAATTTTTCAATAACACTCATGTAACCAAACTTTCGGCAGCCATTGATGAATATTACTTCTGAATTTTTCAGTTTTAACGTGCGAGAGTTATTCTTGCATTGTTCAGTTTTTGAACGAACTGAATCTGACTAACGAGCTTCGTGGGGTCATTCTACTTAATTCCAATAGTTTTAGCGCCTTGAGGCAAGTTTCCATGATGTCACACTCCTATTAGACCTTTTTCATCTTTCCGGGATCTTATCTCAATCTTGATTATGGGTTGCGTGATCATGAGGTTAGCATCATAGAAGCTTCATCTTAGGCTTTATTTTTTAAAAGCAGATTAAATACGCTATGTATAGTATTTTTTTTTCTAGAGTTAAAATTCACAAGCCTAAACAAGTCCTTGTTAACATAAGGCTCCCCCAGATACTATGCATAGTGTTCTCATTCTGCTTTGTATTTGTCTGGCTATTATCATATACAAACATACCACGTAGAGGCCTTCATAGATTTACTCTGGTCTTCGTTAGGTAGAGCTAGAATCTTTCTTAGAACCAAGTCTCGTTCTAGGAACACCCAAGATCTAACTTTCTTATTGAAGGCTTTTGTTATTCTCTTCTGGTAGAGTTGGTGGTGATAGATAGTAGCTCTCACTTTTGTCCATTTGGCTTCTAGAACTCAAAGTCTATCAATATTCTTAATGGTGGGATTTCCAATTACATTTTGTATGCCAAAGAATACAGGGTTGCTCATGTTGACATCCTGACTGTAGTACGATATGCTTGAAGAGTAAACAACATTGAGGTAATAGTCTAGGGCTAACCTATCACTCTGAGTTAATCCATTAATCTCGGTTTGCAAAAGTGGAGAGGAGTCTCTGTAATTATAAGGCGTATTGTAGTTTATGTTATGGGGTAAGGCAGGCCTTGTCAGGAAGTTTTTGTGGACTGCTTCTAATGGGCTGGATTCTACACGCTTTCACTTTCCCTCTTTGGAAACCTATCCATGATCCTCTGTCCACAAAAGACCGAGATTCATCACTTGCCTCCCATTCTTCAATGTTGTGTCCCATGGCTTCGTGGAACTTAAAAAAATGCTCACTTTCCTGTTGCACTTTTTCTGTCAAGTAACCGCTTGCATCAACATGTTGTATAACCTATCCATGGTCACCCTCAGAACAAGCTTCTTCTTCTCTCTATATTTTACTGCGTTCACTCCACCACTACTAAAAGCATGATTTAGGAACGAGTTAGAATAACTACAAGAGCTTCCTCTTGATTGATGTTGGGTGTATCTTCGAATGATATCCACCCTGCCTTGAATGCTAAATAAGTATCGTTGTTGTGGCTAGGATTTCTGACATGGTATTCATAAGTTAATTCTAGTTTGTACAAATTGAGAAAGGGGGTTTAAGTGGTGGAAAAGGAAGGGGGGCTACATGATCTATGTTTAGTTGTTTCCCATACATCTCTTTTAGGGGTATTGTTAAAGGTGGAGTTGTTCTTTTGGCATCCTCACAGCCCACTCGCGAATTCTTACGGTGAAAGATTCATCTACTATTCAGGTATGGGAAATAACGCAAGGGTGAATGTGCTGATTAGTAATTCAGAATGGAGAATCTCTGCCACTCAATCTATTGGCTGGCACCCCATTATAGAAGCTATTCCTTCCAATCCTAAGATGGGGTAGAAGGATGGGATTGTGTGGTTGGATTCACAAATCACAGATTCTCGGTCAAAGTAGCTTGGGAGCAACTAAGATTTCATAATCAGGTTGTTGAATGGCATGACATTGTGTGGTTCAAGAATGCTGTTCCAAGACATTCCTTTCTTCTAGGGGTGGATGTCCAACAAAAGCTCACAACTCAGGATAGACTTCATCGGTTTGGTATACATGGTCCCAATCAATGCTCACTCTGTCACCACAACAATGAAGATCATAACCACCTATTCTTTGAATGCTCCTATACTAAAGCGATATGGTGGCATATTCGATGGGCAACTGTTACGTGGCATGGTAAAAGTTTCGTCAATTTTTCTCGTAAATTGGGTTTCGTGGTTACAGTGTATTATATCTGGCAAGAACGGAATGCAAGGATATTTGCACGAATGTCTAGAACTCCAAATTTGATCTTTGATCAAATAGAATGTATCATTTGTGAAAAGTTTGATTTGATGAGGAACGTTTTCCCAACAGATAAAAACATAAGGATCCAAAGCGCTTGGAGGATCAATAACATAGAATCTTAAATTGATATTTAGCTGGTTGTATTGGTATCCCTAACAAGTCTAATGAAGTCGAGGTGTTCTGCTTTGTGGCTTCCTGTAGCCATTTGCTGTTTTATGTTTTCGTGCACATTGTAAATCTGGGGTATGCCCCTTATATTCTTTGTATATTCTTCTTTTAATATATCTGTCAACTTACCAAAAACAAAGGGAGTTGTTCTTGGTTTTTTTTTATATGTTCTTTTTAGGTTACTTTCAGTTTGGTTTTTTGAAAGGTAGGTGGGCTGGCGTACTAGAAAGAGTTGGGAAAGCTGATATTGGGTATTTTGGGAGGTTGGGCTTGGTAGCTTTGGTTGTGATACTTATGGGCTTGAAAATCCTTCTTACCCTTATACCCTCTTTCTATATTGTTTACTTCGACATCCTTCCTTCTCCCAGCAAATCCTTTCTTCTCGATAGGTTTTGATATTATGTCGGCTCTTACCCCTTACTCTATCCTTTCAGCTATAACAACGACATCATAAAAATCTGAGCAGAGCTTCCTATTAGGTACTTATAAGATGGAGATTCAAAAGTGTTGGTGAACAAAGTCACCATTTCTTTTTACAACAAAGATGGATGCACATTCAACACTTTGTTTTTCCAATTATGAGCATATTCCCTTACTGTCTCCTTGTTGCCTTTCTCTATTACTATCAAACTTGTTCGATCCGGAGCGATTTCAATATTGAATTTGTATTGCTTTAGGAAAGCATCCGTGAGATCTCTCCATTTGTTAACCCTAGTATTATCTGAAGTCATAAACCAGCTTAGTGCAAAACCAGTCAAGTTATCATAGAAGAAGTGGATAAGCAACTTGTCGTCATGTATGACCTCTGCCATTTCGTTGCAATATGACTTTAGGTGTGTATTGGGGCATTCCAACACTGTGTACCTGGCAAACTCTAGCACAATCAACTTTTTGGGTACCAGGGCATATCCTCTAACTGGGTTGAACCTCTTTACAACCCTCAACCTTTCTTCCCATGCGGTACTTATCTTGTTCGGGGTGAGCTGAAGTTTTATTCCTATGGGATTCTCCTATAGTCAGGTCTATGGTGACTATCATTTAAGCGGGCGTAGTTGGGCGAGCCATCAGAATTCTCGTTGTTCCTTATGGTCTGGCAGCGAGATGTGCTTCTAAATTTTACAGGTCGATGATAACTAGGGTTGCCAAAAGTCATAAACCAGCTTAGTGCAAAACCAGTCAAGTTATCATAGAAGAAGTGGATAAGCAACTTGTTGTCATGTATGACCTCTGCCATTTTGTTGCAATATGACTTTAGGTGTGTATTAGGGCATTCCAACAATGTGTACTTGGCAAACTCTAGCACAATAAACTTTTTGGGTACCAGGGCATATCTCAGCTCCTCTAACTGGGTTATAGACGGTTGAACCTCTTTACAACCTTCAACCTTTCTTCCCATGCATCCCACTTATATTGTTCGGGGTGACCAAAAGTTTTATTCCTATGGGATTCTCTTATAGTCAGGTCTATGGTGACCAACATTTGAGCGGGCGTAGTTGGGCGAGCCATTGGAATGCTCGTTGTTCCTTGTGGTCTGGCAGTGAGATTTGCTTCTAAATTTTACGGGTCAATGATAACTAGGGTTGCCAGTGGTGGTAGCAAAGTCCGTTGCTGATTGAATGTCCCTTCTCCTAACTGTGCTTGGAAGAGTTGCTCGTGTATACTAGTCATCCAAGCCATGTTATTTTTGACATCGTCTAATTTTTTTCTGGTAGGGAGCCCTTTCTTCATTTTGCATATTTTTGCAAAGCCTTATATTGTAGATCTTAGTAGAGGGACCTATATTTTGAATGCATGTTCGGTATATTTAAAGATTCATGAATACAAATGCACATAGATGCATCTTTGGATATGGGTTAGAAAAATTTCTAGATTGATATATGGCTGCCATTTAAGCGAGATTTTCAATCCTTTTGTAACTGTTGATGGAAATTGGCCTGAGCCGATGCTTAATAAATTTATACTCATCGGTATAATATCTTGTTCAAAAGGTTAGGTTTAAGCCCTTTTTCACTAATATTTAATAACTTTTACATTCATTCATCATCTAATAATACAAGGGGGAAAGTAAAGAATTATTTCTTGTATCTTTAAGAAAAGCATCAGTCTCAACTATACTTTGCTAATATCGATGAAGATCTCTCCCTATTTGTCGAGCATTGAGACGAATCCTTCTGGTATATACGGAAGCTCATTCGATCTACTCGTCCGTGTTGCTTATCTTTTCTAAGAGCAACAAGTTGTTTATGTTCAGTTGATAGTTGTTGGTATTAATCATCTGATTGTGGTCGATAAAGATCAACCCAACACCAAGCTTAATCATGCCAAAGACCCATTGAAGGTGTCAAGGAGGCCAATTACAAGAGCCCTGCAAAGAATTTTAAAGAGGCATTGAATGAGCTTGTTCAGAACATATTGATATGGACCAGCCCAGAAACACCAACAAGGACCTATTACATGTTCCAAATGGTCCAATGACTCGGTTGTGGTTCATGCTAAACCATATAGATTTCAATGGCTGAATGATAGTGATGAAGTGAAAGTGACTAAATAGGAGACCATTGTAAAAGATGGTAAAACCATCACTCTTGTACCTCTTACACCCAAACAGGTGTATGATGATTAAATAAAGCTAAAGAGTAAGCATGAGGTGATAGGGAGAGAAAATCAAGGTGAGGAACAAGGGGAGAGAAGACCATTAGATTCGGCTAGAACCCAAACCACTACAACCCATTCGGCCACCCATCCAAACACAAACAAATACTCGGCCAACACTCCGAACAAATCAGACCATTCGACCACTACTTAAAAACACCCAAACCTAGCCGAGAGCGGAGGTAAGAAAAGAGTGAAGAAAGTCAGGAAGGGTGATGAGAATTGTGTGGAAAACCTAAAGAAACAACCTAATTTTTATGCTAGAGAGGATGAGGTCAGATCTGCATTTTTCAATAACAAGCCAATGATTTTACTTGTGTGCAAGGAGGCTTACTTTAATATTGATGATCTTGATCATATTGTGCCTAGTGTTGCTATTTCTTTAAGTTTGATGGTGTGTTCCCCGACGATACTCCTAGCGTTGTTGACGAAAACCCAGATGCGGGTGAAGAGGACTATGATTTTGCATGTGCTAGCCAAGGGTGGTCTGGACCAAAGAGGGCTAGGAGGAATGTGAATTTCCATGCCATTGGGAATTATGAAGAAATGGATGGGGACTTGGGCACCATTAAATTGAAAATTCCTAACTTTCAAGGTAAAAATGATCCTGAGGTTTATTTGGAGTGGGAGAAAAGGTAGATTGGATTTTTGATTCCCATAGCTATTCTAAACAAAAGAAGGTGAAATTGGTGATAAATGAGTTTACAAAGTATGCATTGATTTGGTGGGATCAAATTGTAATCAGTAGAAGGAGGAATGGGGAGCGACCTGTTCAGGCTTGGGGGGAGATAAAAGTCTTAATGAGGACGCGATTTGTGCCAAACCACTATTACAGAGACTTATATCTGAAGCTCCAAGGTTTGAATCAAGGTTATAAGACAGTTGATGAATATCACAAAGAGATGGAGATAGCAATGATTCGGGCCAATGTTGTTGAGGATAGAGAAGCCACCATGGCTAGATTTCTTAATGGGTTGAATCGAGACATTGCCAATGTTGTTGAGCTCCAGCACTATGTGGAGCAAGAGGACATGGTTCATATGGCTACAAAGGTGGAGAGACAACTTAGGAAGGGACATGTTCAGCCAAAGTTTAATTCGGGTTCTTCATCATCTTGCAAGCCAAATCTAAAGAGAAAGGGTACTGTCCAGCCAAGGTCCTTTGTTCCTTCCAAAACCGAAACACCAAAGGCTTTAAGTTGATGTCCCTACTAGTGCCAAGGGTAAATTTGAAACTCAACCTAAATGTACTCGTGATGTTAAATGTTTCAGGTGTTAGGGACGTGGACATTATGCTTCAGAGTGTCCAAACAAGAGAATCATGATGATTAGAGATAATGGTTATATGGAATTTAAAAGTGATAGATCTGATTGTGAAGGCATGCCACAATTGGAGGATAGTGATGGGGATGGGTTAGCATTACCGGTTGAGTCCTTGGTTATAAGGCGAAGTTCACAAAGGGAGAACATCTTCCATACGCATTGTTATGTACAAAGTAAGGTGTGTGGTTTAATTATAGATAGTGGAAGCTATGTTAATGTTTGTAGTACCACCTTAGTTAGCAAACTGAATTTGTGTACTCTTAAGCATGCTAAACCATATAGATTTCAATGGCTAAATGATAGTGGTGAAGTGGAAGTGACTAAAGAGGTTGTGGTTCCATTTTTGATTGGGAAATATGTTGATGAAGTTCTGTGCGACGTGGTACCAATGCAAGCAAGTCACATCTTGTTGGGGAGACCATGGCAATATGATAGGAAGGCAATTGATGATAGTGTTAAAAATAGGTATACCATTGTAAAATATGGTAAAACTATCACTCTTGTACCTCTTGCACCCAAACAGGTGTATGATGATCAAATAAAGCTAAAGAGTGAGCATGAGGCGATGGGGAGAGAAAATCAAGGTGAGGAACAAGGGGAGAAAAGACCATCAGATTCGGCTAGAACCCAAACCACTACAAACCATTCGGCCACCCATCCAAACACAAACAAATACTCGGCCAACACTCTAAACAAATCAGACCATTCGACCACTACTTAAAAACACCTAAACCTAGCCGAGAGTGGAGGTAAGACAAGAGTGAAGAAAGTCAGGAAGGGTGATAAGAATTATGTGGAAAACTAAAGAAATAGATGGACAAACTGAGGTAGTGAATAGAATATTATCTCAACTTTTGTGTGCTGTAATTCAAAAGAATTTGAAAAGTTGGGAAGAATGTTTGCCTTTTGTTGAGTTTCCTTGTAATAGAACTGTGCATTGACCACCGGTTTTTCTCCTTTTAAATTTGTTTATGGTTTTAATCCAGTAACTCCTATGGACTTAATTCCTTTACCTTTTGGAGAAAGGGTACGTTTAGATGGTGAGATAACTCCATGAGGGAGTTCGACTGCAAATAAAGAAAAAGAATAGGCTTTACGCTTCTAAAGCAAATAAGGGATGAAAACTTGTTGCTTTCTAACCTGGTGATTGAGTTTGGGTGCACATGTATAAGGAACAATTTCCTAACTAAAAAAAATCAAAATTACAGCCTTGTGGTTATGGTCCATTTTAGGTTTTAAAGAGAATCAATGACAACGCATACAAAATTGACCTTCCAGGTGAGTATGGTGTTAATGCTACCTTTCATGTTGCTAATCTTACGTTGTTTGACACAGATTTTGATTCGAGGTTGAATCCTTTCGAGAAGAGAGGGGATGATGTGAACTAGCCTAGAAACACCAGCAAGGACCCATTACATGTTCCAACTGGTCCAATGAATTGGTCCAAGACAAAGGTATTGAAAAAGGCATTGAATGCATTGGTTTTGAAGGTTTCAACCAAGTCAGAATTGAAAGGTCCAATACAAGATTAAAAGGAGACCCTGGTACATTCTATCCATTTGTAAGGGGGGGCTAATACAACCTTATTTGGGCCATGAGGTGAGGACAACAAAGGAAACAAAAGAATCCTACTACAACTTGGAAACAACATGGGTGGCTACCTTTTCCTTTTGTTTGTAGGATTAAGGGGCTACATGGAAGGCTATAAATAAGCCTTAAATCAGTTTTGTAATATTTTACTTCCTTCTCTTTTTCTTATGGCAAAACATGGATTTAATATTAAGAGTTTTATTTTATTTTGTTAGCTACAACCCAAGGCTTGTTTGGGCTTAATTAATAATTTATTTTCAGTTTAGGATCCAAGGCTTGTTTAGATTAAGTTATGGGCTTTTCAGTTTAGGGTTTTGGGTTAGTTTTGAGTGGACCTCATATAAGTTCACATAAGGGGTCCATTAGGGTTAATTTTTCAAGAACTATTTAAACTCATGTAAGCCAAAATTTCAGCAGCTTTGGTGATAATTACTTCTGAATTTTTCAGTTTTAACGTGAGAGTGATTCTTGCATTCTTCAATTCTTGAATGAACTGAATCTGACTTATATGAGTTGAATTTATTGAAACCTCTCCGTATAAGATCAAGTATAAGCAAGGTAAAGAAAACATTATGGTTGATGTGTACAATGCTTGTGAAACTTCGGCTTTTGGTAATTATATAAACTTGATGGTTTAAAGAGAATTGTATGTGTGTTTCATTAAGTTCTATGAGTGAATTGCTTGTACGTGAAGCATATGGGGGCAGGTTGATGGGGCATTCCTGGAAAGTCAAGTAAATCAGGTTTTATAGAAATGTGACACAAAGATAACTTGTACCTGGGTACCAGCACTATTGGACACGGAAACCCCCACCCAACAAATATTGATTCGCGAACGAGAAGTATAAGGACTGCGCCACGAAGTGGGTTGTTTTTTGATAAGTTGTTTTTCAGTTCTTTATAGATCTAAGGAAGGGAGAGTATCTCACCAACACACACACACACACACACACACAAAGTGCGGCAAACAAGCAGTTTTATTAATTTGAATTGTCTAACTTACATTTCTGGGTATGCCTTTACTTATACTAACTCTAGACTTAAATAAACCCTAATGGATCCCCACTAAGGTGGACTTATATGAGGTCCAGTTATAATTTACCCAAATAAGTAATAATGACCTAAAGACTAAGAAGAAAATATTAAAAATCAGAAAGTTACTATTTTAAATATGCTAGAATCAGATTTGTCACCCTTAAAAAGTTCCAAATAGACTAGGAAATCTGATGTGAAGGTAGAATTTATTCTGAAGTCTTCTTTCCTTGTTATAGATAGGATGAATAAAGAATCCTTGTAAGAAAAAGAATCTGAAACATTTACGAATCCTTGCCACTTGGAAACTTTATTGCAGCCTATTAAAGATCCTTATAGAAACTAGGAGATTCCCAAAACAAGCTGCCACATCCTTGTAGGAACAAAATCCTAGCCAAATAGGAAGTTCACAGGTCAAAAGAAAGTAAATAACAAAATCCATACAACCTTTGTTGACCTGATTGCAATGCCTTCCCGAACTCCGATTGATTTGAAATTTTAACTCAAGGTAGGACAACATGTCAGGAGAATTGGAATTTGAATTTGAATAGTCTTATTATTCCATAGCTATCATCATGTCCCCCAACGCTACGCAAATTTCCCTTTAGGCCGAATTGACCCCTAGTTCTATTCCTAAAATCCCTTCAGTTTCTAGGCTTCCAAAAACCTTCTCGATGGCCTATTATCTCTTCCTTTAAACCACCATCACCAATATCATCAACGTCCTCCTCAAAATCCTCATAATCAGCACACCTTGGCCTTTCAGCCCTACTGCCATTGTTTGATTTCTGTTCAGCCCCAACCTTTCTCACATCTTGGGGTACATGTTCCAGCCACATTACCATGTTTTCCCACCTTTTCAAGTCTGTCACACATGTTCCCCATCATGAAATTCATTCTTTCCATCATTTTCCTCATGGCTTGCATTTGAAATTTAAGTTCTACATTGGGAGGGGGTGATGTGTTGTTTTGATCTGACATTATAATACCTGCAAAAATTGGTTAGCGGTAAAACAAATATCCTCACGTCGCTCGTGTTTCGCTCAAACACTCTTAATATCTTCACACACTCATACCTTTCGTCTCACCTTCTTACGGTTCTTGTGCAAATGAAACCAACATCCAATAGAACCAACTTAGCAGTGCAATCCAAATATATATATATATATATATATATATATATATATATATATATATATATATATATATATATATATATGACTCAAGAAGCAATAAAAACCAGAAAACAAGCAAAACAAAACTGCATGATAGTCTCACGAGTAGCAAGTGAATCTATCCGAAATATGAACGAAACTGAAGACTCGAATAAAAACATAAACAAAATATACAAAAAGATGAAACCACACCTATATATGTTGGATATATTGAGAATATAATGCAAGAAACAAAAACAACAGAAAGAAAATGAATTTCAAAAGTTGAAGCAAAACAAACTCGTTTGTAACGAGTTAAGTCCAAATCTAGAACCTAAAGTAAATGATGTTCAATTAAATAAAATTTTTAGTTATAGTGCTATTTCAACCCAGATAGACAGAATATAAAATTTGAGCAATTTACTATAAGGTTTGATATACTGACGCAAAAACATTATGAATCAGATCTTATTAGACCCGAAATTGAAAACCAATGCAAACGATATCCAATTGACCCTTAATTTACTATGTGGTGCGATAAGGATCCCAGTAATCAGAGATTCAACTTTTAGATAATTCCAAGTTGATTTAAATCAAATATTTCCTTGTTTAGTTTTCTGCGACAGAAACCAATAAACATCTTTTTGGATGATTTTTTTTATTTTTCATTTTTATTTATTTTATGCTACTGATATAGTTTAGATAGTAACAGAATGAAATAACAAAATTTTTTTTTGATATGCTGCAAATTCAAGAATAAGATGAAATTGGACACTGAGGAATTTTTGCGGAAACAACAAGAAACAAAAATTTTAGAAGGATATAACCCGATTAATGGAGTCAAGCTCTAATACCATATGATGCGAACCTCATGATCACGTGGTAACACAACCCACACATAAAGACACAATTCTTGGAAAGCCAAGTAAATCAGGTTTGATAAGAGTGTGACATAAAGATAGCTTGTACCTAGATACCAACACTATTAGAAACGGAAAAACCCCACCCAACAAATATTGATTCGCAAATGAGAAGTATAAGGATGACACCATGAAGTCAGTTGTTCTTCGATAAGTAATTTTAAAGTTTTTTGGAGAACCAAGGAAGGGAGATTATCCCACCAACACACAACAAGTGCGGCAAAAAAAATTTATTGATCTGAAAATTGTGTAACCTTTACATGTTTGGTTATGCATTTATTTAAACTGACCCTAGACTGAAACAAACCCTAATGAACCTCTTATGTTGACTTATATGAGATCCACTTACAATTAAACACAAATAATATAAATAAAACCCTAAACTATGAAGAAAATAATAATAACAATAATAATCTGAATTTAATATCCTAAATATATTAGGATCAGATTTGCTGTCCTATAGAAGTTCCATACAAGTTAGGAGAAATCTGATTTGGAAAATTTGTGCTCCCACCCCCTTTAGGTCCTTGATTAGCTTGGATTTCCTTATTTAACTTTAAGAAAATAAATTTCATCCTTCATTACTGATTTAATTACTTTCCTTCCTAGGCTAGGAAAAATATTAAATAATACTTTTGTCTTTAGAAATTAGATCTGCCGAAACTTCCTTGATTGTTTAGGAGAATAAATTGCGGAGTTTTTATCCTTGTATCATTAGGAAAACAAGTCTTACAAGGCTGGTATGGGGCTGGACACATCAGCCCCTTGTTCCACACGAATTGGGCTCTTCTTGGACTTTAATTAGAAGAATTACATGTTGTCATTCATACTCCTTAGATGTTTCAAGCTCCTCTAGGTCCATCTTGCTCTATATGTTCTGTACACGCTCATTCAATGCTTCTTTAAACCTCTAGCTCTTGTAATTGGCTCAATTGACACCTTAAATAGATCGTTGACATGATTACATGGTGTTGGGCTGATCCTCATCAGCGCCCCCCCCTCTCTCTCTCCTTCCCACCTTAAAATCTCATATCTTATATGTAGTTTTTTTGTTGGATTTTTTTATCCCTCGTAGAAGGGTCATTGCTTTTGTTAATGAAAAAAATATGGGACATGCTATTTTTCTTCAATGAGACGTAATAGTGCAGTTTGTTTTTTATGGGACAGTTTATTTTTGAGCCAGTGGGATAATGTAAAAAAAAAGTTCTAAGAAATCAATTGGAGGAGCTGGAGAATATTTTTTTTTCAATTAAATATTTACGAAAATCATGCTTGATTCTTACTAGGAAATATTAATTAATTAGCTAACTAAGACTCTTTAAGACTCGGGCATAGGCTGCTCAGTTGGATTATAATCCGCCCCCCACTATTTTTATGTTGGTATTCTGATAAATATTAAAACCGAGGATTGAATAAAGGATTCTGATAAATATTCACCATTTTGTTCCTTTTAATGCTCGAAGTCTTTCAGATAATAATATTCATTTTGAACATAAAAAATTGATCTAATACCATATATAAATAAAAAAGCTAATACCCTTAATTAGTTAGATAGTGTATTGGTGGTTGGCACTTCAACACACACTAAGATGATTTTTTTAACTTAGAAAAATAATGTTCAAGCACTACTAGAGTGTTTTAAAGCTTGAGAAAAATTCCTTGACTATAGTCATAGATTCTATTGGGTCCAATAAAATGGTTTAATTTAATTATATAATAAAAAAACAACGATAAATTTATCGATGCCAATCCAGATTAACATTCCATACCTAGGTCATGAGACTAGAATCACTGTATAGAAAAAAAATTTCTGAAGCTTAATTTAAAAAAATAAAAAAATAAATCAATTTAAAAATAGAATCCAAAGAAAAAAACAATTAAAATAATGAGAAATACATTTAACATAAAAATAAAATAAAATAAAATGATGTAAAAGCCTCAAGTCAATTCGAGTTATAATGAAAAACACATGACATGGGTTGTGAGGTCCGGACTATATTCATAGAAAGCAAATTTAAAAAAAAATAAAGAAGTTGAATCTTTAATAAATTTGATGAGATTGAAAAAGAAAATCAGTATAAAAAAAGTACTAATGGGAATCCAAGTTAACATTTCATACTTGTAATCCAGGTCATGAGATCAGGATAACAACATTAAAAAAAATATTACACAACTCAATTCTCAACTAATTTAATATTGAATGATAAAATTAAAAAAATAAAACCAATTTCAAAAGGGTACAAAGCAATAAATAAATAAATAAAAATAATATGGACCAAATAAGGGATGGAGTTAAAATATAAAATCAAATAAGAAAATGATATAAGAAAATAGAAATCAAAAGAATAAGGACCATATTTGACATGAAAATAAAATAAAACCAAATGATAAGGGATGAAATTGAGAAATGGAACCAATAAAAAAAAGATTTAAAACAAATAAAAAGTAATTAAAAGAATGAAGACTACAATTGAAATAAAAATAAATGGGAGGACAACTTTTTTTATTTTGTGATGCAAAGCTCGTGATCATACAGTCACATAACCCACGATCAAGATCGAGATCTCATTCAAAATGCATTGGTTTTGAAGGTTTCAACCAAGTTAGAATTGAAAGCTGATGCGAACCTTGTGAGCACGCGTGGTCACGTAACCCACAATCAAGATTGAGATTTGATCCTCAAAACTGAAATAAATCTGATAGGAGTGTGAAACAAGGGAAACCTACACCAAGGCACCAACACTATTGGAATGAGTAGAATGACACCACGAAACCAGTTAATCTTCGATAAGTCAGATTCAGTTCGTTCAAGAACTGAAGAATCACTCACACATTAAAACGGAAAAATTTAGAAGTAATATTCATCAAAGCCTGCCAAAATTTTGGTTACATAAGTTTAAATAGTTCTTGAAAAAATAACCTAAATGGACCCCTTATGTGGACTTATACAAGGTCCGTTCAAAATAGACCTAAAAACCCTAAACTGCAAAGCCCATAACCTGATCCAACAGGCCTTGGATCCTAGCTCAAAACAAAGTTTTAATAAGACCAAACATGAAAGAAAATAATAAAAATAATTAATTTTTCATTAAATACCACCTGCCCTTCGTTCCTTATGTAGCTAGGATGGAAAAGGAATCCTTATAAGAAGAGGATTCTGAAACATTAATGAATCCTTGCCACATTTAGAGATTATATTGCAGCTCATTAAAGATACTTGTGGAACTAGAAAATTTCTAAAACAAGCTCTCACATCCTTGTAGGAAAAGGATCATTGTTGTCAAATAAGAAGTCCAAAAGTTAAAAGGAAGTAAATAACAAAATTCGTATAGCCTGTTCTGACCTATATCACAAATTCTTTCTAGACATGGATCCACCTAAAAATTTACCCCAATATAGACAAATACCTCTGGAATCTTTTGGTAAAGTTTCAGCTCGATCCAAAGGTTTGATTTGAAGTTATGCTCAATAGCGTAAAAACGGACCGATATAAAATTTTACGCCAAAATCCGAATCTGACCTTGCTTGGCTTGTATCACATGGCTAAACCATGTCAGTTTTCATTTCAATAGTGCTAGTGCCTAGATACAAGTTATCTTTGTGTCACACTCATATCAAACCTGATTTACTTAGCTTTCTGGAAATTTGTGTCTTTGCGTGTGGGTTGCTTGACTGCATGTTCAAGAGGTTCACATCATTTGGTATTAGAGCTTGGCTCCATTAATCAGTTTATATCATTCTATTTCTTTTACGTTTTTTTTTACCTTCCGCATGAATTTTTATTTGTGATGTTTTTGTTCCGGGTCTAATCTTGTTTGAAATCTGTTTTCATCAAAATGTCTTTTTTCTACGTTATTCTTGATTAGATGTGTTGAATTGAGTTTTTTGATTAGATGTGTTGAATTTCCTTTTAGAGTAAACAAAAAATCAGAAAACGTTATTTAGGATAGGGATTTGTTTCACTTCTATTTTGTGTCCAATTATCAAACCATATGGTAATTGTGTCAATTTGATATTTTGGTTATTTAGGGTGAAATCGCACAATATATCTATTTTCAATGCATTTGGACATCATTTGGTTTAAGTTTTAAAGGGTCTGATTCGCTTCAGTTTTGCGTCCATATATCAAATAAATTTGAAATTAAATCAAACTTGATATTCTAGTTTTTTGGTGTGAATTCGCTCTAAAAGTCAAATTTCAGACCATTTGGAAGTCGTTTGGTTTAGGGTCTTTGTTGGGTCTAAAAAGGTTTGTTACATTTATCAATTGAAAATCCATGTAATTTTGGGTCAGTTTTCAGCCATCAGTGATGCGAATCTCGTGATCACATGGTCACGCAACCCACACGTAAAGACACCAATTCTCGAAAAGCCAAGCAAATCAGGTTTGATAGAAGTGTGACACAAAGATAACTTGTACCAAGGCACCAGCACTATTGGAAACGTAAACCCCCACCCAACAAATATTGATTTGTGAACAAGAAGTATAAGGATGATGCCACGTGGACAGTTGTTCTTCGATAAGTCGTTTTTCAGTTCTTTAGAGAACCATGAAAGAGAGATTATCTCACCAACACACACACACACAAAATGCGGCAAACAAGAAGTTTTAGAGATAATCAAGAGATTATTTGATCTCAGGTAGTGATGTCCTATCAACCCAAAACCAAAGCATAATCATGCCAATGACCCATTAGAGGTGCTAATTGGACAAATTACAAGAGTTAAGGCAAAGAAACTTTAAAAAGCATTGAATGAGCTTGTACAAAATATATGGAGCAAAATGGATCTAGAGGTGCTTGAGAGATCTAAGGAGCATGAAGGAAAACCTCTAATTCGGGTCCAAGAAGAGCCTAATTCATGTGGAACAATGGGCTGATGGTCCGGCCCCATACCAGCCATGTAAGGCTTGTTTTTAAACATTATACAAGGATAAAAAGTAAGCAATTTGTTTTCATAAACAATCAAGGAAGTTTCGGTAGATTTGATTCCTAAAGAGTGAAGGATTATTTAATGGTTTTTCTAGCCTAGGAAGGAAAGTAATTAAATCAGCAACAAAAGGAGAAATTTGTTTTCTTATTTGTCCAAGTTAAACAAGGAAATCCAAACTAATCAAGGACCTAAAGGGGGTCGCAGCACAAAGTTTCCAGATCAGATTTCTCCTAACTTATATGGGATTTCCGGGGCAAAGCATATCCTGATCCTATCATATTTAAGATATTAAATTTGGATTTATTATTGTTATTATTATTTTCTTCTTACTTTAGGGTTTTATTTATATTATTTGGGTTTAATTGTAAGAGGACCTCATATAAGTCCACAAAAGGGGTTCATTAGGGTTCGTTTCAATCTAGAGACTTTTTTTTGGTAAGTTGACGGGTATATATTAAAAGAAGAATATACAAAGAATATAAGGGGCATACCCCAGATTTACAATGTGCACTAAAACATAAAACAGCAAATGGCTACAGGAAGCCACAAAGCAGAACACCTTGACTTAACTAGACTTGTTAGGGATACCAATACAGCCAGCTAAATATCAAATTAAAAGTTTATGTTATTGACCCTCCAAGCGCTTTAGATCCTTATGTTTTCATCTATTGGGAGAGTGTTCCTCATCAAATCAAGCTTTTCACGAATGATACATTCTATTTGATCAAAGACCAAATTTGGAGTTCTAGACATTCCTGCAAATATCCTTGCATTCCGTTTCAGTCTAGAGTCAATATAAATAAAGGCATATAACCAAACATGTAAGGTTAACGCAATTTTCAGATCAATAAACTTCCTTTGTTGCACTTGGTAGGGATGTGTGATAGACTTGATAGGGTGGAGAGACTTGATAACGAAGTTGGTACAAGCACTCAAGACGTGAGGAAGATTAGGGCTGAACCGAAAGCAAATAGTGGCAATAGGGCTGAAAGACCAAGGTGGGCTGATTATGAGGATATTGAGGAGGACGTTGATGATATTGGTGATGATGGTTTTGAAGATGAGACCATAGGCAATCGGGAAGGTTTTCGGCAGCCTAGAAACCAAAGGGATTTTTGGAATAGAACTAGGGGCCAATTCGGCTAGAGGAGAAAATTTATGTTGTATTGGGGGGCATGATGATTTAGATGGTGATTTGGATGCTATCAAACTGAAAATATCTTTTTTTCAAGGTAAAAACGATCCAAAGTGTATTTGGAGTGGGAGAAAAGGGTGAATTGAATTTTTGATTTCCATAACTATTTGGAGGCGAAGATGGTAAAATTGGTAGTAATTGAGTTCACAGATTATGCACTGATTTGGTGGGATCAGAAAGTGATTAGCAGGAGAATGAGTGGAGAGAGGCCGGTAGCGTCGTGGGATGAGATGAAAGTCTTGATGTAAAGGCGATTTGTGCCTAACCACTATTATAGCAATATGAAATTACAGGATTTGAATTTGTGCCTAACCAATGATCATAGACGAAAGAGACGGGCTCCTATCTTTATCTAAAGTTGCTCGCGATGATTGTTGGCAAGAAAAGAACTCCAAAGGCTTCAAAAAAAGGCTAAAACTTTTTCCCTTATCCCTATTAATGATTCGAGGACGAATCATCTTGAAGAGAGAGGGAATGATACGAACCGGGCAATGAAAAAACAATCAGATACAGATTATGACGTAAAATATACAACTGTCAAGTTTAATGACAAGAGTCGTAATTCCAAATCCGACCATTGGATAGGGATGAAATTTTACGTGGGGTCTCCTGACATGATTTCCAACCTTGGGTTAAACTTTTAGGTCAATCGATGTTTGGGAAGGTGATCAGTACTTAAAAGTTTATTTTTATTAAGGTTTATATCATCATTTTGCACTTGAAGTATCAATAACTCCTTTACTAAAGCATGTTTGATCATAACAAGTCTGATATCATAAGATACCTTTAATTTATGGTAAATGTTCATCTTAAATGCAGGCCTATCATATAAATGAAAGAATTGATTGATGAGTTTAAATACTGAAATTGAAAGGACAAAGAGAGGGCCAAACTTAGAAAAGAGATGCTAGTTCAGTCCAAACTAGAACACTGTTCGGTCATCGGGTCATATCTGGAGCTGTAGATCTTGGATTTAGGTATGCTTTATATGGATGAAAAGCTAAGACATAGGCCTAAAACTTTCATGAGAGTCTAAGATTTAAAAAGGCCGTTTTCAAGTCCAAATTGTAGAAACAACGGAGAAGTCCGAATCTGTCATGCAGCCTAGACATTGTTCAGTGATAACAATAATGCACAAACTTCACAGCCACTGTTTCAAGCACACCACACTTTTTAAAATTCTCATGGATATGCTCCACCTCCTTATGCTCCACCTCCTAAAAGAAATCTTGAGGAAACATTGCATGCATTCATTGAAAAGCAGGAGACAATCAACACTCAAAATGCTCAAACCATGGAAGATCTTAAAGATACTCTTGCAAAGTTCACATCTACTCTCAGTTTTCAAGAGAAAGGTAAGTTTGCATCTCAACCACAGGAAAATCCTAGGGGGCAATACGATGCAAATACAAGTAGTTCTGGAAGCCAGCACATTGATCAAGTCAAATCAGTCACTACCCTTCGTAGTTGTAAGGTTATTGAAAAACTCATTCTTAAACCTTGTGAGAAAGATGATGAGTCAATCTGTGAGGGTAAGGAAGGGGTTGAATCTAAACATTGCAAAGAAAAGACTGATTCCCCGCCAGCACTTCCATTTCCTCATGCCATGACCAAACAAAGGAAACTCAATCACAACTCTAAAATCTTTGAAACTTTCAAATAGGTAAGGATCAATATACCTTTGCTGGATGCTATTAAACAAGTACGTTCCTATGCTAAATTTTTGAAAGATCTATGCACTGTGAAGAGAAAACTGAATGTGAAAAAGAAAGCACTTTTAGCCGAACAAGTAAGTGTTATTCTTCAGAACAATAATGCTTTGAAATATTCTAGTTGTTCTACAATTTCTTGCTTTATTGGAGAACATAAAATTGAAAGAGCTTTACTTGATCTTGGAACTAGTGTGAAGTTATTTCCATATTCGGTTTTTTAAAGTCTCAATCTAGGTGAGTTAAAACCAACTTCTATAACTCTTTTACTTGTTGATAGATCTGTAAAAGTGCCTACAGGAATAGTTGAGGATATGTTAGTACAAGTTGATAAATTCATTTGCCCTGTAGATTTTGTTGTCTTGGATACACAACCTGTTGAAGCATGTAATTCAATTCCTGTCATTTTAGGACGTCCATTTCTTGCAACTTCTAATGCATTGATTAATTGTAGGAATGGACTTATGAAGCTATCATTTGGAAACATGACATTAGAGATGAATATTTTCAACATTTGCAAGCAACCTGGAGATGATAATGATTTACAGGAAGTGGACTTTATTGAAAAATTAGTTCATGATCAATTTCAAACCACTTCCAGTGAAACTGAGATTGATGAATCTGACGATTTGCAAATGGTCTATTTTCAAGAAGAATCAAAGGCATGTAATTGGAGACCACAAATTGAAGAATTGCCATCACAATCAATTGAGTCCATACCTTCAAGTGTTCAACCATCAATCGAGTTAATTGCTAACTTGCCAACACCAAAATTTAAGTGATCTCCTAGCGAGGAGGTGACCAAACGATTATAAACCCAAAAAAAAAACACCACAAACTGAGATTGAAGATGATTCATAATCACAATGGAAACATTTTTGCATAGCCAAAATGAGAGAAAGTAGAAGCTTACTAATCCTAAATACATGTGTTTGAAATGTGAAAAGGTCATCTTTGATAATCCTTTCACAATACTAGAAATATATCATTTGTAGTCCCCATTTGAGTCTGATATGTTTTTCTTACAAATCAATCCTGACTAGAAACACACCCTAAATTGGAGAAAAGTACAAGGATTAAAAAGCAGTTTGACTGCAAGAATATACAAAATAATCCTTAATGATCAAAGGTGCTCAAACAAAGCTTGGGTACTAAGGTATTCAAAGATTCAAATAATTACAGATATGATGAAGATGATGATGATCAAAACTAAATGAAGAAAACAAAGACAAGAAGTCCAAAGCGCAACACTAGGGGCACATCAAACCATTTTGCAAAGTCAATCCTAAGGTATACGAACCCGTTGACTTAAGAAGGTTTGGGAACAAACACTCGTAATCATTAGTCTTGAGATCCTTTAAACACCTTTTAATTTTACAAATATGCTTTTCTTTCCTGGCCAGCCAAAGCCCATGTTACGTGCCTACTGAAGCCCTTTTTAATAAAAGACAAGCAATCTAGATTGGTAAGCAATGCTTTCCAATGCAAAGCTAGCTTTTAAAGAAATTTTGGTTATACTTCATTATTCATATAAGTAAAATAAATGCTTCAAAAATATTTTCTTCTTCTGAAACTCTAAAGTCAAAACTTGAACCTTTTTTACCAACAATATGGAAAATGTAAGGTCACTTCACATTCTCACTAGTAGAGAAACCCATGGAGAAATTCAACTTTAATGAAACCCCGTCTATAGGAATTTCTTGAATTCTTTTCAAAACAATTTTATTTTAAATTAACATCAAAATGATTTTTGTGTTTAGAAATGGCTTTAAAATTCCAAAGATTTCCTGTGAAAGCAACCTTTTGTAAAAAAACCACACTCTTTTGCACAACACCATCCCTGTGGAAAATCCAAGCAAACAAAATAGGATAAAATACTTAGGGGCATGATCGATCGAGGGCAACTCAAGAAACACAATAGGGTTGGCACTACGATTACTCTTCTAGGAAAACAGAGAATGGAAAGCAAAGTTGATAATATTTGAGATTAAGGTTTTAAGGCAATGAGGTATGACGATATTATCTGAGATTGTTTAATGAACATCCTTTCCCAAAGGTCAAGATTACAAGTTGTGGTTTGGGTGAAAGCAAAAAACACCATAGAAGCTTGTTACAAAGATCAATGAAGAAATGGAACCCATATTTCTCAAGTAAGAATATATGCATATTAATCACAACGTATAGTATATTGACCTTTACAGGGAGTTTAAGGAAAGAATCCTTGATGGAATCAAACGTTTCTAGCAAAAAAAAAAAAAGACCAAGCAAGATGAAACCCGACAAGGCTCCTCTTATTTAAAAATCAGCAAAGTTTATTGAGACAACTTCTTTGACAATTTTTTAGTGCACTTTTTAGCTCTTATAACTAGTAGTGTGCTTTCTGGTCTAATCATTTTTGGAAGCATTTGTATAATATATGTATATGAGTATGAAATATATCTTGTACGTATTTATGAAATATGTGTATGTGGATATGTGTGTATGATATGGAGTGAGTGATTATTATAAATATTATTTAAAAGTATTTCAATTATTAGAAAAATAATATTATAACTAAAATAAATATGATTTGTTTGTATATCTGATTTGTCATTGTGCGACTTTGAAATATAAATCTGATGTAAGTTTTTGAGTGATTTTCATATATAAATCTGATATCAGTTTTTGAGTTAAACAAGTTAAAATACCAACACTAGGTTGTGTAGAAGGCCACACACAGATCCGAATACTTTATCTATGTTTCATTTTCTAACTTGTAGCACTCTAAAAATATGTATATGTACGAATAATGTTAGTGATTGTATATTGGATGTAAGTATGTGTTTTTGAGTTTTTGAATAACTTATAGTATTTTTCTATTTAAATTTGATTTTTCATCATATTTATATTTATATGTGTTTTCTTTGGTAAGTATTTTGAAATATGTGTCTAATAATCTTATTTCATGATATTTTTATCCCAGAAATATAGATTTTGAAAGCATGAGAAAGTTGAAATATGATTAATTAGTTATGGATGACAAGACTATTATTAGAGAATTACTTATTAAGTAATTAATATAGTTATCTTGAATTGGGTAAATTGATAGTATGAAGATTATATGTACAATCTATTACAGACCTACAATTATAAAATATTGAATTAAGATATTGATTAATAAAATTTATTTGTGAAGTTTTCCTTTCGAAGTTATGTATGATATGTATATAAGGGACTTGCATGGTTATGATGGTCTATGGTGATCCTCCGAATCATGTGCCAAGATAGCTTTGGGGTATGACACCCCTCTTCACTTTCGTCCTTAACCCCCGATATTGGAATTTTTCTTCTTCTTTAAATGCTCATGTTTCTTTTATTTATGTTATTTTGTTACTTCCGATAGATATTCTTTATCTTTTATCTCTCTTTTTTTTCCGTATCATTAAGGTTTTAGTATTAAATCTTCATCTAGTGTTCGCCTTTTTCCATATCAAATTCATTTGAATAGTTCTTCCGCATATCCGTATTGCATTTAACTTCTAAACCATAAGTATGATATCAATTGTATCAATTATTTTCTTACTCGATTCTCTCTTGCCACCAAATCGGTTATTGCTACCTCTAGATGATTTTCTTTGATTTCATTTTCTTCGATGCAATGAAATCTTTATGGCCATGAACTTTTTAAATAGATTCAAAAGCCTTTTTTGCTTCTTTCATATTCGGAGTTTGTAATTTTGAGGCATTATATGGGCTTTTGCTTTCTTTTACTTCGACTTCATTTATATTATCTTTTTTGTATGCCTGTATTGAGTTCAACCCCAAATCATAAGTTTTCAAGCTCATTGGTTTCATCCTTATACGAACATGTATCTCCTATTATTTTTGGTGGAGATCGATTTTATGGATCGGTTGGTATTTTTTACTTGCACACTATCTTTAATATTATTAATAATCATTTTAGTCCCGCAATCCTTTTTCTTAGAATGCAATGTCATTCCAAGTGTCTAATTTTGCTCTTCTAATTTCTTTTCCGGGACAATTTCACTTGAAGTACTCTCATATTTTTATAGTGCTTCAAACCTTGAGAGTTAGTCATGGATACTAATTTTGGACCGTTCTTGATTTCTTCTTTAGTTTCATTAGGAGTTCCACATTCTTCTCATAGTACCGCCTTTGGACTCTGATTTTGTATATCTTTATTAGACAGAAGCTTTAATTGAGAGATGTCACGTTCACTACAATCATCCTCTTGCAAGCACATATCTTTTGTTTTTCTCAAATAATCTTCCAAAGAACTCCACATCCTTTATTTTTCTTACTTTCTTTCAATTATTGTTGAAATTCCTTGCTCTTCTTTTATATGACTTTTGGAGTATTCTAGTCAATAACAATTTCATTTATTGTTGCTTCAGCACCTAGAGATTCAACTATTTACGAGGATTTCTCATTTTTCTCTTTTCATTTTCCTAGCATCATCTGCAACTATGTTTTCTTTGGCTACTTGCGCCCTCGTTATGTTTTCATGATCATCGATTGGAATTTGAGATGTCAAGTTTAGGTAGGGTATCTTAAGTCCCATGTTATCTTTGATTTTTTTTCTTGTTGAACATGTTTTTGCTTCAATTTCAAGAGAAACACTATCATTTGAGGTTAGAAACCCTATAACAACTTTTCATCCAGCTAAACTTCTTCCAAGCTGGTTTTTGTTATCTTTACCATAACTGTTGCCTTGATCTTGTCACAACAACTATCTTCCTCCTTTATAGTCTTTATCATTTCATCTGACTCTTTAGTTGTTATGGTGGTTGAGAGAACTACATGCATCTTATCATCTTCATCGCTTATTGCTTTTGCAAACGACATCTCCTCCATGATTGATACCTCTTGAAAGTTTGAGCTTATAATTGTTGTCTATTCATTAGACTTTGTTACTTCATGACATTCCCCAACTATAAGTTTGGATTCTTTTACCTGATGCTTCATAAACAAAAACAAAGAATAAAAATAAAAAAATTTTAAGGATATGTTTTCATTTAGGAAAATATATGATTTGAGATAAGTTGTTTTACAAATTTTGATCTAAGAGAAATCGGAGGGTGTGTTATTTGATTTTGAGGGATTTGAATTAAAAAAAGTTATGCATAAGATATTTTATTTTATTTTATTGGATACATCAGAATGCGCAACGAAAACATGGTGGTATTTATTGATTTTTGAAGTAAACTTTAAATGATAGTTTAAGAAATGAAATTTTTGAGATAAGTTATGAATAAATTGTTCGATCATGATGGAAAGACTTTTATTCTTAAATTTTAAATTCGAGGATGAATTTTGTTTAACGGGGGAAGTGTTGTAAGACCCAAACTTTTGGCTCAAGCCCAAGCCTAAGCCAGCCCAAACCCAACCTAAGTTAACCTAGGTATATAAGGAAAAGCTGCAAGAGAATTACCGTTCTCTCTTCTAAGTCTTGTGGCCGTCGTGACCCTCTCCTTATCAAACTAAGAATTTCAGTTTTTGATCTTGAGTTTTGAGTTTAAGAAAAGTGGAAGTAGCAAGTAAGTGATTCTCTCTCATGTTACATTTAATTATGATTTGTTTATAAAATGATTAAAAAAAAAGAAAAGAGAGATTAGGGTTTATAAGGATTAGAAGTTTATGTTGTTAAGATTAAATTATGATTATTAAGGGTTTAATGTTAGGTGATTAATTAGTATGTTGTTAGAAATAAGAATTTGTGAGTTGATTTGTTTAAATTAATTTTTATGGGTTAAGAAATTCATTTTAACCTTGCTGGAAAATCTGGACAGAATGATCTTGAGGTTGAAGATGACCAAATTTTATTTTGGTCTTTGATTTATGATAATTTTAGTTTAGTCCCTAAACTTTGAAAAATTTACAATTTGACATTTTGAGATTCTGGACAGTGTTATGGTTTAGGATGATGAATCCCAGTTTGATAATTGATTTGGAATATTTTTAGTTTGGTCCCTCAATTTTGGGAATTTACATTTTAGTCCCTAAACTTTATAAAAAAATACATTTCGATCCTTGCTTCTTTCTAGAAAGAATTAAAAGGATGGTTTACGAGTGAAATTTCAGTATGGTTATGTATTTACATTTTGGTCCAGTTTTGGTAAAATTACTTTTTGGTCCTTGTTTTGATAATTATCGTTTTAGTCCCTAAACCTAGGAGACTAAACCTGATTTTCTTTTATGCATTGGAATCTTTTATTTGTATTGCTTTGAGTTGCTTTTGATTATATTTTGTATATTTCATATATTTATTGTAGGTTCTCCTAATAATCCTCAATAGGTTTTTCTGGTCTTTCATCTGATATTCTTTTTAGTTCTATATTTTACAGGTGAGTGAGATAATCTTTAATATGCATATATTATAAATAAATATGTATGTTGATTATACAATGAGTACAACTAGTTAATCTCTTGAATATTTATATATATTGCTTTATTTTTCGAGTACTAATTTATTATTGAATTTGCACTCATAATCTGTCGAAATAAATTCTATTTGATATGATATACGTTTCTTTGATGATTCGTAAAATATCTATATGTCTTAATATAGGACTTGTCAGTAACTCCATGCTAACGGAGAGTAGTTAGCCTGCACATAGTATTCTGTATACCTAGATGGTGAGAGATGCATCAGCCTAAGGGGACTGATCATCCCATAGTGGTCACCTGCGGGTGTCTTCTGATCTCTAACATATATTCCACTATTTTATATATATATATATATCAAGATAAATCGTCTTACAAACTATTAATATCTAAAATGTATATTAAATGTTATTCCCTCACTGAGTTGGTTGAACTTATCCCTCATTCTTAATATTACTTCAAGTTCTTAGTTTTTGTTAGCATGTGGACTTGTTGAGTGTTCCTGCTTCTTCAATTTTGGTCGGTATGCATTGCTTATTTTGCGAGGTTTTCCTTTTAGTTTTGATTCGATGTCTTAGATGCTCCACTATTACTCTATTTTAATTAAGTTTGGATTTTGACAATGTAATGAGTATTATGGATTATTGTTTTTGTTTTAATTATTGATGAAGAGTTTTGAACTATCATTTGGTTTCATCAGTTTTGAATAATATAATATTTCTGAAGATTATGAAATGCTGTGTATTTTTTGTATATGTATGTCAAGATAAATCATCTTACAAACTATTAATATCTAAAATGTATATTAAATGTTATTCCCTCACTGAGTTGGTTGAACTCATCCCTCATTCTTAATATTACTTCAAGTTCTTAGTTTTTGTTAGCATGTGGACTTGTTGAGTGTTCCTGCTTCTTCAATTTTGGTCGGTATGCCTTGCTTATTTTGCGAGGCTTTCCTTTTAGTTTTGATTTGATGTCTTAGATGCTCCACTATTACTCTATTTTAATTAAGTTTGGATTTTGACAATGTAATGAGTATTATGGATTATTGTTTTTGTTTTAATTATTGATGAAGAGTTTTGAACTATCATTTGGTTTCATCAGTTTTGAATAATATAATATTTCTGAAGATTATGAAATGCTGTGTATTTTTTGAATAACTTGTTATTTTGATATGTCCGTTCGGAGGCTTAGCGTAGGTGGGGTGTCCTTTCGACACCGCTCCTACATTGTCGGTCATGCACCCAGGATTCGGGTCATGACAAAGGTGGTATCAAAGCCTGGTTTTGTTAAAATCTTGTAATTTGTTTTTGTTAAAACCCTGTAACCTGGTTTTTTTTAAAACCCTATAATTTGATTTTGTGAAAACCCTATAATATGGCTTTTTTTTAAAAAAAATCCTTGTAATATGTGGAGCTTAGGATCCTTCTCATCTTGTTGTGATTCCTCTTCTTCTTCTTGAACTCTTTTTATTGTTATGTTGATATAGATGTGAGGAAATATATATGTATATGAATATTTGATATAAATATATCATTGGATATATTATATATAATATATGTGTTTTTCATACAAGTGATAATATTTGATATAAGTATATTCTTGGATATAATATATGTGGTATATGTGTTTTGTATACGTGTGAGAAAATACTTGTGTGTGTGTGTGTGAATATTTGATATAAGTATATATTTTTATATTTGAAAGTATTTGTATAATATGTGTATTTGAGTAATAATATTTCTTTGAAATACTTAAGCATAAGTATTTGGTATAAGTATATTTTTGGAAGCATTTGTATAATATATGTGTATGAGTATGAAATATATCTTGTATGTATTTATGAAATATGTGTATGTGGATATGTGTGTATGATATGGAGTGAGTGATTATTAGAAATATTATTTAAAAGTATTTCAATTATTAGAAAAATAATATTATAACTAAAATAAAGATGATTTGTTTGTATATCTGATTTGTCATTGTGCGACTTTGAAATATAAATCTGATGTGAGTTTTTAAGCGATTTTAATATATAAATCTGATATGAGTCTTTGAGTTAAATAAGTTAGAATACCAACACTAGGTTGTGTGGAAGGCCACAGATCCGGATACTTTATCTATATTTCATTTTCTAACTTATAGCACTCTAAAAACATGTATATATACCTAATAATGTTAGTGAGTGTATATTGGATGTAAGTATGTGTTTTGAGTATTTGAATAACTTATAGTATTTTTTTATTTAAATTTGATTTTTCATCATATTTATATCTATATGTGTTTTATCTGATTTTCTCCATTATTGCCTACAAATATTCGCCAACTCAAGAAACACAAAAATGGTGCAGCAAAAACCATTTCAATAATTTTATATTTCCATATGACTGTAAAGAAAAGAAAAAAAAACTTTAAACTCTTAGATCAAGACTTACCAAAAAAAATATATCTACTGTAACTCTCTGCCACGTCACTTGAAAGCTGGCCCCCACACGTACGGAGTTGGCATGTACCACCCTTTATATATAAAAACATCACAAGTCCACCCTCAGAAGCCTAACCTTACATGCGCGATGCAAGCCCTTGCTTTCACCTACCCTTCTCCTCTCTCTCTCTCTCTCTCTCTCTCTGCATTTACTTTCTGTCAACCCGATATATACACTCACCGTCACCGATATCTCGGCCGGCAGAAGCTTTGTGCAGCTGATGGCGGCAGGGCCAGTATCGCCGAAGGATCACCAAGCTACTCCACCAGTGGTGCCGGTGCTGATGATGGAGGACGTGATTGCTAAGGATGTTATTCTAGCCTGGTTCCGCGAGGAATTCACAGCGGCTAACACCATAATCGATGCATTGTGTAGCCACTTGGCACAGCTAGGTTCAGGATCCGAGTACGAAGCGGTGTTCACGGCTATTCTCGGAGGAGGCTTAACTGGATCCCTGTGCTCCAGATGCAGAAGTACCATTCCATTGCTGACGTGGCTTTGAAGCTAAAGCGAGTGACTGAGACCAAACTGGAGTTAGACGGAAAAATGACTGGTGAAGTCAGCGACGAAAAAGTAAAAATTAAGGTGGTAAATGGTCATGTTGTTGAGGAAGAGGAGGAGGATGATTCACCTGATAGTGATATTACTGATTCAGGCCAGTGTGTGTGCGTGTATTTCTCTTTATCATATATTCAACTTGACACGACCAAAAGATTGATGTCTTCTCCCAAGTGCAGGAGTGTCGAAGTAATAAATAACCCGGCAAGACCGGGGTCGAACCACAGGGAGGTTTATTGTATAAATTATAGTTAACAACAACACAATAACAACAACAATAATAGTAGTAATAATAATAATAATAATAAAGAAGAAGAAGAAGAAGTTGATGAGAACTTTGAGTTGCAAGATTAACGTAAGGATTAAACAATGATAACAACAAATGTCAAGGTTAGAGGATCCACTAATGGTACGTCAAACAAGTATAGTATAAACCTTTTTTTATTCAATTGGAAACCACACACAAAGGAGGTTCCAATCGGATTATAAATTGTTAACATGATTACATTAGTTATCTTATTCGAATAATGCTAATACTTGTAAATGTTGTCGGGGCATTCATGATTATAACTTATGTTAACAACAAATCAAGTTCCTTTCATAGCTCGGTGTCGGTTATACCATACGGGATGGGCTATGAAAGTGCAAGTATTTGTTGTACCAAGTGTTATACAACATAAATCTAGATTAACCATTTCACAAGCAAAGTATTAAAAGTGAACAAGATAACAAATATAAAGCATGTTAGTATCCAACATTAAGGTCCATGTTAAGTTTATATTATACTTATTCTTACACCATTAGTGTACCCTTTTCACCTTGACATAATTAACTTAGCAACACATAATGAAAGAAAGAAACATAAATAAACAAGGGAAGGAAATGAAAAGCATAAGCAAGAAATTAATATAAGCAAAACTTAAGCATTACAAAACATAAAGAGAGAGCAAGAGCATGATCTTGATCTCAACACCAAGATGCCTAAATATATGGCAAATGCCTCCTTTTATAGGCCAAAATTCGGAACTATTGATTTGTTGACTAATTGATGAGTGGGTGGCCACATCTTGACTTGGTGACAATCCTTATCTTCTTGTCACAAAAACGTCATTGATGACGTCATAATTTGAACAAACTTCAATCATGAAAGTTCTAGAGAATTGTCTCATCTATCCAGGGTAAAAAATTTGAGATCATTTGGACTTCTAGAACTCGAGATATGGGCTGAACACTAAACAGTGTCTGGGCTGCAGGACAGATTCGGACTTCTTTATTGTTGCTGCAATTTGGACTTGAAAACGGCCTTTTTAAATCTTGGGCTTCACATGAAAGTTGTAGGCCTATGTCTTATCTTTCCATCCATATAAAATGGACCTAAATCCAAGATCTACAGCTCCAGATATGACCCGATTACCGAACAGTGTTCCAATTTGGACCGCACCAAAGATCTCTTTTCTAAGTTTGGNCATCTCTTTGTCCTTTCAATTTAAGTACTTCAACTCATCAATCAATTCTTGCATTTATGTGATAGGCCTGCATTTAAGATGAACATTTACCATAAATTAAAGGTATCTTAATATATTAGATACGTTATTATAAAACATGCTTTAGTTAAGGAGTTATTGATACTTCAAGTGCAAAATGATGATATAAAACCTTGATAAAAATGCCATTTTAAGTACTAATAACACCCCACAAAAAGCTTCTTACTAGTCCCTAGTAATCAAAGCGTTAAAAAAACAATTTGCAAAGTCCACAAAGCAAGGCATTCATCATTCAACTTCCATTAATCTATCCAGATAAACAAACTCTCATTAAATTTATATATCCGCTCAATACCTCTTAAACAAAATATTAATAAACCTTCCTTTTTTATGTGCTCAATGTATGAAAACATAGATGATGGGGCTTTGATTGGAAGAAAACAATATTCTGTTCTAATGTTTAAGGTTAACTTCCTTGGGTTGGGATTATTATCTTCTTGTTTTTTTTTCTTTTCTTTTTCAATATATATACATATACTTAAAACACAATGCATCTTTAACCCATGTAACGAGCTTTCTTCTAATGACTCCCAGACCAGTTGGTCTTAGGGCATTAGGTGTTGAGACACCCCTACGAGCTTAGTAACTCGGGTTGCAGATACTGATACGTAGATAGTGCAATGTTTGATTCCCTTAAGCTTTTCTCCTTAACCCATGTAACAAGCTTTGGGCAAATAGCTCCCAAGTCAGTTGACTTTAGGGTATTAGGTGTTAAAACACCCCTTCGGGCTTAATTGCTTAGGTTAGGGAGGCTACGAAATCAAACTTATCTACGTTTTTATTATCATCATTTTTTTTTTTTTTTTTTTTTTTTTTTTTTTTTTTTTTTTTTTTTTAAAATTATAGACTATCCCTATCCCTTAGTTGTTACCTTTAACAAAAGAACATAAATAATGTAATAATCCAATGTGCAACCCACAATCATATGTTAAAGTGTGTGTGTGAAAATGAAGGTTTAAGAATACTTGTTAAATGAGTATATGAGCAGAATCATGAGATAAGAATGCGAGAGTTTGTAAACCTGAATATTTCAAGAAGTATTCTAATAGGCCTTGTTATGAATATTGCAAATGACCATTAGAAAATGTTTACTAAGATGCGTCTCAAGAGTCAATAAAATTACTCCTTACTCGCCATCTTAATAATAACGGTTTTGTCAAATGGCTTTAAAACAAAAACAGTTTGTTGGTTAGTTTTTTTTTTTTTTTTTTTTTTTTAATGTCAACTACTACCCTCTCCCCCCAACCAAAACGAGACATTGTCCTCAATGTCCTAAGGTAGAAAGATAGAGTATAGAAGACATCACCTGAAACAACGAACACTGACAAACCTGAAACACACTTAAACAAATATAAGAAATAACAAAACAAAATGATATGCTAATAATAAAACTAAAAAAACACAAGGATTCACAAACGAAGGCTCAAATCCAATCTAAGCTTTTTACGGCTTTCTGTAGTTAACCAATTGATGCGACTCATGGAAGGATCAATTACAGGGGAGAAAGATTGTAGTTTGTCGATCAATTGCTCAACAAGATGCAGCAGAGATTATGATTTGTCGTGGCAAGATGTTAGAAATTCCTGTTCCACAGCTTGATCAAGAAAAGACAATAAATTATCATAAAAACCATTAACATTGAGCAAACCTATAGGTTTATGGTGAATGTGAAGTTGGGCCCAAGAGGAAATATGAAAGATCTCTTCCAATGTGCCCAAACCACCTGGTAAGGCAATGAAGGCATCAGCATGGTTAAACATTGTATTCATTCGATCAAACATTGTGGAGACCTGTAGTTCCTCTCCAATTGTTCTTCCAATGATGTCCCCTTTTGTTAAAGCTTCGGGGACGACCCCCAAAACTTGACTACCTCCTAAAAATGCAGCTATTGCCACACCCCCCATTAACCCAAGGCTGCCTCCCCCATACACTAAATGAATCTTTTTCTCAGCTAGTACCTGACCAAGATGATTTGCTGCTTCCAAAAAAGCTATTTCCTTCCCAGGACTGGATCCACAGAAACACAAATATTTTTTTATGTGATAACTTGAGGGTCCTGCCATTTCTACACACTTCTATATCTGTCTAATGTAAGGGTTGAGTAGAAATGAGGGGAAGGAAGAGAAGATTTATAGATGAGGATTTGAAAATGCAATCATATCACCTAGATATAGGCCAGCTGGAGTCTCACACACTCTCTCTCTCTTTATGTATTTATTTATTTATTTATTTTGAAAAGCATGTGTATGTACAGGTAGTTGTGATTGTGGCTCACATCTTCCCTTGGTTTTACGTCCAAGAACGGCTTAAACGCCCTCTATGGGTCGGGGATAGGCTTCCCATCCGGGTTTTCTTAAAAACTGGCAAACAGGGTCTTTTTTAGTCAGATTCCCAAGACTAAGTCGATCATGTTCTTTATGGAATTGTGGCCATAAATCATGAATAGCACGATGAACATCTCCACTAGGATGCGTCTCAAGGGTTAATAGAAGATTATCTAAAGACCCCTTACTCAGGCCATCCTTAATGAATTGTATTTTGTCTTCACGATTTATAGATACCATTCCTAAAGAACGACATGTTGCATTACAAGTCCATCTAGCACATCGGTGACAGACTTTCAGTCGTTTTGCACGACGTTTCTTTGCAAAAGTGCTTTTACCTGTTCCAGGCATGTGTGAAATGAAAGAATTAGAGGACTCACCTGATAATCGGACCTTTGCTTCAATCAGCCAACGAATATCTTCAGGAATTCCATGATTCATTAACAACCTCAATCTTGCACACCTAGCACGGTAAATTTTTGTAATCGCATTCTGAGGCAGAGCGGGAAAGTACTTTTTCAATTTTTCAAGAGTGGTGTCCATTTTCAAATGAGAATTAGAGAAGAGATTCAAAGAAGAGAGAAAGAGCCAAGAATTGCACAATGTTTACAAATATCAGTTATTATGGGAAACTGAAAGAACCGACTGAAGTCACGGAGTACCGTTATCCGCCATTTGACCGGGGTGAGAGAGACTAGCAAAACAAAATTCACACCAAAACAAAACACAAAATAATGTGAGAAAAAGAATCATTCCTTATATACAGGGATCACTCAATTCAATAGAGTCATTTTCAACTGAAAAATTGTCAAAGTAAACTTTCAAACGATGTCCATTTACCTTGAAAATATTGCCATTCTTTGGATTCTCGATATCACAGGCCCCATATGGATACACATGTTTCACAATAAAAGGACCGCTCCATCTTGATCTTAGCTTTCCAGAAATAAATGGAGTCGAGAATTATAAAGCAAAACTTTTTGACCAACATCAAATGTTTTTCTCAAGATTCTCTTATCATGAAATTCTTTGATTCTTGCTTTATGAATTTTTGAATTTTCATATGCATCATTTCTTATTTCCTCAAGCTCATTTATTTGTAACTTACGCACTGACGGCATCATCAAGGTTTGAATTGAAAGCTTTAATAGCCCAATAAGCTTTATGTTCAAGTTCCACAGCAAGTGACAAGGTTTTCCATAGACTAGTCTATAAGGTGACATACCTAATGATGTTTTATAAGCGATTCGATAAGCCCAAAGTGCATCATTAAGTCTTAAAGACCAGTCTTTCCTATTAGGGTTCACTGTTTTCTCCAAGATTTGTTTGATCTCCCTATTAGCAAGCTCTACTTGTCCACTTGTCTGAGGGGTGATAAGGGGTGGCAACTTTGTGTGTGATTCCATATTTCTTCATTAAAGACTCAAATGGCTTGTTGCGTGAAATGTGTTCCACCATCACTTATCATGGCTCGAGGGATTCCAAATCGACTCAAAATATTTTCTTTCAAGAACTTTATTACTGTTTTGTGGTCATTGTTTCGACTTGGAATTGCCTCTATCCATTTTGAAACATAATCTCATCGCACTAATATGTACAAAAAACCAAATGATGGAGGAAATGGACCCATGAAATCTATACCCCAACAATCAAAGATCTCAATGATAAGAATAGGATTTAAGGGCATCATATGACGTTTTGAAATAGATCCCAACTTTTGACAATTTTCACAAGTCTTGCAGAATACATGTGAGTCCTTGAACATGGTGGGCCAGTAAAATCCACTTTGTAGGATTTTTGCAAGTGGTCTTTCTTGATGAGAAATGACCCCCACATGCCTCAGAATGACAAAATTTAATGACACTACTTACCTCATTGTCAGGAATGCATCTTCGAAATATTTGATCAGGACAATATTTGAATAAATAAGGGTCATCCCAATAAAAGTTCTTTACTTCATTCAAGAACTTTCTTTTGTCTTGGGTACTCCAATGAGCCGGCAATTGTCCTGAAACAAGAAAATTAACAATATTAGCATACCAAGGCATTGTAGAGATGGAAAATAAAGATTCGTCAGGAAAGTAGTCATCGATTGGTGTGATGTCAGATCTCGAATCTTTTGTCAATCTTGACAAGTGATCTGCGACAACATTTTCGGTGCCTTTCTTGTCTTTGATCGTGATATCAAATTCTTGAAGTAACAAAATCCACCGAACCAATCTAGCCTTAGAATCTTTCTTAGAAAGAAGATATTTCAATGCTGCATGATCACTAAAAACAATAACAGGTGAGCCAACAAGATAAGACCTGAATTTTTCACATGCAAATACTACTGCAAGTAATTCTTTTTCAGTGGTGGTGTAATTCATTTGAGCACTATTCAAAGTTTTACTTGCATAGTAAATCACATAGAGTTTCTTATCTTTTCTTTGTCCCAAGACAGCCCTACGGCATAATCACTAGCGTCACACATTATTTCAAAAGGTAATGACCAATCGGAGGTTGAATGACGGGAGCGTATAAGCGGTGTTTTTAAGTTTAACAAAGGCTTCTTCACAATGTTCAGTCCATTCAAAAATATTATCCTTTGTTAGAAGGTTACTCAAGGGCTTAGATATCACACTAAAATCTTTGATGAACCTTCTATAAAACCAAGATGTCCTAAGAATGATCTAACATCTTTAACAGATTTTGGTGTTGGCAAGTTAGCAATTAACTCGATTTTAGATTTATCAACATCAATTCCTCTGGATGAAACAATGTGAACAAGTACAATGCCGTCTGTTACCATAAAGGGACATTTTTCCCAATTCAATACAAGATTCTTCTCTTCACACCGCTCAAAACCTTTTCTAAGTTAGTCAAACAATCATCAAATGAATCGCCAAAAAAAGAAAAATCATCCATAAAAATTTCAAGAAAACGTTCAACCATATCACTAAATATACTGAGCATGCATCTTTGAAACGTAGTTCGGTGCATTACATAATCCAAAAGGCATCCTTCGATATGCAAAAGTACCAAATGGACATGTGAAAGTAGTCTTCTCTTGATCTTCCAATGCAATTTCAATTTGGTTGTAACCTTGAATAGCCATCTAGGAAACAATAAAATTCATGACCTGCAACTCTTTCTAGAATTTGATCCATAAAAGGTAAAGGGAAATGATCTTTTCTAGTCATTGAATTTAGTTTCCTATAGTCAATGCACATGCGCCAACCAGGAATAGTCCTAGTTGGAATTAACTCATTTTTCTCATTTGTTATCACGGTTGACTCCGGACTTCTTGGGTACAACTTGGGTAGGACTTACCCATTTGCTTTCAGAAATAGGATAAATGATTCCATTATCTAGAAGCTTAATGACTTCATTTTTCACTACTTCTTTCATATTAGGATTAAGCCTTCGTTGCATTTCTCTAGAGGGTTTAGCATTTTCCTCCAAATAGATCCTGTGTGTGCAAATCAAAGGACTAATTCCTTTTATGTCGCCTATGGTCCATCCTAATGCATTTTTGTGATTTTTCAGAGTTTGTAATAACTTACCTTCTTGATGTGCATTAAGTTTGGAAGAGATTATTACCGGAAAAGTTTCATTTTCTCCCAAAAATGAGTATTTGAGATGGAATGGTAATGGCTTCAAATCTGGTTTTGGTGGTTGAACACTTGAAGGTATGGACTCAATTGATCGTGGTGGCAATTCCTCAATTTTCGGTCTCCAACTATTTGCCTTTGATTCTTCCTGAAAATAAACCATTTGCAAATCTTCAGATTCATTAATCTCAATTTCACTAGAAGTGGTTTGAAATTGGTCATGAACTAATTTTTCAGTAAAGTCCACTTCCTGTAAATCATTATCATCTCCAGGTTGCTTGCAAATGTTGAAAATATTCATCTCCAATATCATGTTTCCAAAAGATAGCTTCATTAGTCCATTCCTACAATTAATCAATGCATTAGAAGTTGCAAGAAATGGACGTCCCTAAAATAACAGGAAATGAATTACATGCTTCAACAGTTGTGTATCCAAGACAATAAAATCCACAGGGGTAAATGAATTTATCGACTTGTACTAGTACATCTTCAATTATTCCTCTAGGCACTTTTACGGATCTATCGGCAAGTAAAAGAGTTACGTGGTTGGTTTTAACTCACCTAGATTGAGACTTTGAAAAACCGAATATGGAAGTAAATTCACACTAGCTCCAAGATCAAGTAAAGCTCTTTCAATTTTATGTTCTCCAATAAAGGATTAAATTGGAGGACAACCGGGGTGTTTATATTTCAAAGCATTATTTTTTTGAAGAATATCACTTACTTGTTCGGCTAAAAAGGCTTTCTTTTTCACATTCGGTTTTCTCTTCACGAAGGCAATGATCTTTCAAAAATTTAGCGTAAGAAGGAACCTGTTTAATAGCATCCAACAAAGGTATATTGATCCTTACCTGTTTGAAAGTTTCAAGGATTTCAGAGTTGTGATTGACTTTCCTTTGTTTGGTCATGGCATGAGGAAATGGAAGTGCTGGCGGAGAATCAGTCTTTTCTTTGCAATGATTAGATTCAACCCCTTCCTTACCCTTAGAGATTGACTCATCATCATTCTCACAAGGTTCAAGAATGGGTTTTTCAATAACCTTACCATGCTAAGAGTGATGACAGATTTGGCTTGATCCATGTGCTGGCTTCCCGAACTACTTGCATTCGCATTGTATTGCCCCTTTGGATTTTGCTGAGGTTGAGATGGAAACTTACCTTTCTCTTGGAAACTAAGAGCAGTTGTGAACTTTGCAAGAGTATCTTTAAGATCTGTCATGCTTTGAGCAAGTTGAGTGTTAATTGTCTCTTGCTTTTCCATGAATGCATGCAATGTTTCCTCAAGATTTCTTCTAGGAGGTGGAGCATAAGGAGGTGCATATCCATGAGAATTTTGGAAGTTATGGTGTGCTTGAAACGGTGGTTGTGAAGTTTGTGCATTATTGTTATCACTCTTCCAATTGAAATTTGGGTGATTTCTCCAACCGTGGTTGTATGTTTGCAGTATGGGTTATGATTGGGCCTTTGGAAACTGTTTAATGCATGGGCTTGTTCATGGAGACATTCCCTAAAAGAGGGCAAAGTTGGACAGTCATGGGTTGAATGTTCATTGGTTTCACAGATTTGACACACAATGTCTTGAACAGATTTTAGTTGACCACTCTTTTTTTAATTCTAATGCCTCGACTTTTTTTAGCTAAAGATGCAAACTTGGCTTGGAGGTCATGATCTTCCCTAAGGTTGTACATACCTCCACTAGATGTATGAGGTTGGGTTTTACTTGGTGCCTCATAAGTTCCCTGTAGTGTCCCAATTTTGTGCATTTTCAGCTAGCAAGTCTAGGTATTCCATGGCTTCATTGGGGTCTTTATCCTCAAAAGTTCCATTGCACATTAATTCAACCATTTGCCTATCTCTAGGTGTTAATCCTTCATAAAAATGTGAAACTAATCTCCATGTTTCAAAACCATGATGGGGGCAAGTATTAAGCAAGTCTCGATATCTATCCCAACATTGGTAAAATGTTTCTCCCGGTTTTTGAGAGAAAGTGATTATTTGTCTTTTGAAAGAGTTTGTCCTTGTGAGATGGAAAAAACTTCTTTAAAAATTGTTGTTGCATATCATCCCACGCACGAATGGATCCATGCCTCAAATTTTGTAGCCATGTTTTAGCTTTATCTTTTAATGAAAAAGGAAAAAGCTTTAACCTAATGGTGTTCATGCTACAATTTGAGTCATTATAGGTGTTCTGAACCTCCTCAAATTCCCTTAAATGCAAGTATGGATTTTCTAAATCTAAACCATGAAAAGAAGGTAAAAGTTGAATAATGCCTGGCTTAAAATTAAAATGAGATGCATCAGGGGGAAAAGCTATACATGAGGGTGCACTTGTTCTCGTGGGATTCATGTGGTCTCTAAGTGTTCTAACCCGAATATTCTCATTATTCTCATTATGAAGCGATTGGTTATCTTCTTGCCATATTTTCTCGAAAATGATGAGGATACTCTACAAAGTCTACCACTTAATGTACGTGACCACACTCTCATGCACGCGGGGAAGAGAATAAAAGAAAGAAAAGAAAAACAATAGAAAAAGAAACAAAACAAAAGAAACAAAGTTAGCTACAAGAAAAGAGAAAAGAGAAAAGAGAAAATAAAATAAATACTATAATTTGTACAAGAATTTACCTCCCAGAAACGACGCCAAAAAACTTGACACGACCAAAAGATTGATGTCTTCTCCCAAGTGCGGGAGTGTCGAGTAATAAATAACCGCAAGACCGGGTCGAACCACGGGGAGGTTTATTGTATAAATTATAGTTAACAACAACACAATAACAACAACAATAATAGTAGTAATAATAATAATAATAATAATAAAGAAGAAGAAGAAGAAGTTGATGAGAACTTTGAGTTGCAAGATTAACGTAAGGATTAAAAAATGATAACAACAAATGTCAAGGTTAGAGGATCCACTAATGGTACGTCAAACAAGTATAGTATAAACCTTTTTTTATTCAATTGGAAACCACACACAAAGGAGGTTCCAATCGGATTATAAATTGTTAACATGATTACATTAGTTATCTTATTCGAATAATGCTAATACTTGTAAATGTTGTCAGGCATTCATGATTATAACTTATGTTAACAACAAATCAAGTTCCTTTCATAGCTCAGTGTCGGTTATACCATACGGTATGGGCTATGAAAGTGCCAAGTATTTGTTGTACCAAGTGTTATACAACATAAATCTAGATTAACCATTTCACAAGCAAAGTATTAAAAGTGAACAAGATAACAAATATAAAGCATGTTAGTATCCAACATTAAGGTCCATGTTAAGTTTATATTATACTTATTCTTACACCATTAGTGTACCCTTTTCACCTTGACATAATTAACTTAGCAACACATAATGAAAGAAAGAAACATAAATAAACAAGGGAAGGAAATGAAAAGCATAAGCAAGAAATTAATATAAGCAAAACTTAAGCATTACAAAACATAAAGAGAGAGCAAGAGCATGATCTTGATCTCAACACCAAGATGCCTAAATATATGGCAAATGCCTCCTTTTATAGGCCAAAATTCGGAACTATTGATTTGTTGACTAATTGATGAGTGGGTGGCCACATCTTGACTTGGTGACAATCCTTATCTTCTTGTCTGCCAAAAACGTCATTGATGACGTCATAATTTGAACAAACTTCAATCATGAAAGTTCTAGAGAATTGTCTCATCTATCCAGGGTAAAAATTTGAGATCATTTGGACTTCTAGAACTCGAGATATGGGCTGAACACTAAACAGTGTCTGGGCTGCGGGACAGATTCGGACTTCTTTATTGTTGCTGCAATTTGGACTTGAAAACGGCCTTTTTTAAATCTTGGGCTTCACATGAAAGTTGTAGGCCTATGTCTTATCTTTCCATCCATATAAAATGGACCTAAATCCAAGATCTACAGCTCCAGATATGACCCGATTACCGAACAGTGTTCCAATTTGGACTGCATCAGCATCTCTTTTCTAAGTTTGGCCATCTCTTTGTCCTTTCAATTTAAGTACTTCAACTCATCAATCAATTCTTTCATTTATGTGATAGGCCTGCATTTAAGATGAACATTTACCATAAATTAAAGGTATCTTAATATATTAGATACGTTATTATAAAACATGCTTTAGTTAAGGAGTTATTGATACTTCAAGTGCAAAATGATGATATAAAACCTTGATAAAAATGCACTTTTAAGTACTAATCACAACTTAATAAGTTTCCCTGTTTTTTAGTTAATCTTTTTTTCTTTATTTTACGATTCGGCATTTATTCCCGTAAATTGTGACGAAGAATCGGCTGGTGATAGTGGAAGTTGACAGAAAGAATCGGGATCTTATATATTTTCTGTTCGTTTAAAGAAATAAACAATCCATGGTTTTGATGATTTATTATTATTATTATTTAGGTTTCCAACGTAAAAAATGCGCCAGCTCAAATTCATTTTAATTTATTTATTTATCTATCGTTTTCAATTTCTTTTTTTAATTACCAATTCATTCATAATTGAAATTAGCTAGCTTGTTTTGGTTGGTAGCTAAGAGAACGGACCAAAACAAAGAAAAAAGGAACAATATATAAATGTTAAGAATTTTATTTATTTATTTTCTTGAAGAAATGAGAGGAGAGATGGTCAAGTACAACAAACTTTTATATGGTTTTGGAATGCTTTTAAAAATCAATTTAGGAAGTTTTTATGTTTTGTTTTTTTGTTCTTCTTTTCCTCCGTTTTCTCAGGAATAAAAAAATGAACCATGTTTTTCTGCATCAGATCCGAGATGCAACCCCCCCAACCCTTCCATTTCTTACAATCTCTCTTATTTCAATAAACTTTTTTTTTTCTTTTTATAAGAAAATGATGTGATTGCTATTCTCGAGGTTTTTAAAGGGTGGGGATTTGAATTGAGTTTTCCAATGGGAAAATAGAGAATCCGTACCACTCAATCTATTGGCTGGCACCCCATTATAGAAAACAAATTTCCTCTTTTGTTGCTGATTTAATTACTTTCCTTCATAAGTTAGGAAAAGCATTAAATAGTCCTCCTCTCTTTAGGAATAAGATATGGCCAACTTCCTTACTTAATTAGGAGAATAAATTGCTGACTTTTTATCCTTGTAGCTTTAGGAAAACAAGCCTAACAAGGCTGGTATTGGGCCGGACACATCAACCCCTTGTTCCACATGAATTAGGCTCTTCTTGGACCTGAACTAAATGAATTAAAGGTTGTCGTTCATGCTCCTTAAATGTCCAAAGCCCCTCTAGGTCCATTTTACTTCATATGTTCTGAACAAGCCCATTCAATGCTTCTTTAAGCTTCTTTGCCCTAGCTCTTGAATAAAGGTTGTATAAAGGTGTATAAAGGTGATTTTGCAATATTTGTATAATTATCGATATTTGTAAGTATGAAAAACTGTGGGTGGTCTCTAATATAATGAAAGTGCTGGCGAATGTTTTTTAAATAATTGAATTTAATTATTTAATTATTCGTATAACTTTGTGTAGATGTGTTGTATGAAAATTTAATTATTTTATTGTTTGTATTGTATTAATTATTTGATAATTTAGTCTCTTTTAATTGTTATTGTTGAATTTTCCATCGACATGGTAATTGGAAATGAAGAATTAAATTTCATTGTTTTATCTCAATTTTATTATATTATTGATTGTTATGTTTTTTATTATTTCTATTAATTTTAATTGTTATTTATGCATATCTATAGATGTTGACTTTCTATAGATGTTAGGTTGTATATAAGATTCTCCAATTGAGTCTTTTTTTTTGGTAAGTTGACATATGTATTAAAAGAAGAAGATACAAACATTATAAGGGGCATACCCCAGATTTACAATGATAATAGAAACATAAAACAACAGATGGCTAAAGGCTAGCCACCGACCCTAAAACTGAAACCTCACTAGATTCGTGAGGGAAACCAATACAACCAGCTAACTAACAAATTAAGAATCTATGGTATTCACCCTCCAAGCTCGTTGGATCCTTTTGTTTTCATTTGTTGGTACGACATTCCTCATCAAATCAAGCTTATCACGAATAATACATTCGATTTGATTGAAGACCAAATTCGAAGTTCTAGACATTCCAGCAAAGATCCTTGCATTCTGTTCTTGCCATACATGATACGCTGTAGCTGCAAAACTCAGTTTACGAGAAAAATTGACGAAACTCTTGCCATGCCAAGAGATGGTGGCCCATCGAATCCATTCATCCCAGCCTTTTGTCATTCTTGGAATGTCACATCTATCACAAACATCCCACCAGATCGCTTTAGTATAGGAGCATTCAAAGAACAAGTGGTTGTGATCCTCATTGTTGCGGAGACAGAGTGAGCATCTATTGGGAACAATTGAGTCATTTAGTTTGTGGTTATTGTAAAGATTTGCAGGTTTGAAAACTGTGGGTAGTCTCTAGTGTAGGGGAGGTGCTGCCGAATTTTTTTTAAATAAACGAAGTTAATTATGTAATTATTCACATAAATTTGTGTAGATGCATAGAACGAAATCTACAGCATGTAATCAGCAGACAGTTGCAGCGAGGAGGACGTAACCTTAGGTGCTGATCACGGCGAGATAGTTGCGCCAACTTGTAATGCTGCCTCTTCAGCGTGGTTTCACAGCGAAGAGATGGTGTGCCTTCACAATGGGGTCAATTCACCCGTAAGTACCAGGCATAATGGAAGTGTAAGACCCAAACTTTTGGCCCACGCCCAAGTCCAAGCCCAAGCCAGCCCAAACCCAACCTAATTTAACCTAGGTATATAAGAAAAAGTTGCAAGAGAATTACTGTTCTCTCTTCTAAGTCTTGTGGTCGCCGTGACCCTCTCCTCATCAAACTAAGAATTTTAGTTTTTGATCTTGAGTTTTGAGTTTAAGAAAAATGGAAATAGCAAGTAAGTGATTCTCTCTCATATTACTTTTAATTATGATTTGTTTATGAAATGATTAAAAAAAACCAGAGAGAGATTAGGTTTTATAAGGATTAGAAGTTTATGTTGTTAAGATTAAATTATGATTATTAAGGGTTTAATGTTAAGTGATTAATTAGTATGTTGTTAGAAATAAGAATTTGTGAGTTGATTTGTTTAAATTATTTTTTATGATTTAAGAAATTTATTTTAACCTTGCTGGAAAATTTGGATATAATGGTCTTGAGGTTGAAGCTGACCAAATTTTATTTTGGTCATTGATTTATGAAAATTTCAGTTTAGTCTCTAAAATTTGGAAAACTTACAATTTGACATTTTGAGATTTTAGACAGTGTTATTATAAGTTTTAGGATGATGAATCCCAGTTTGATAATTGATTTGGAATATTTTCAGTTTGGTCCCTCAATTTTGGAAATTTACATTTTAGTCCCTAAACTTTATAAAAATACAGTTCGGTCCTTGTTTCATTCTAGACAGAATTAAGGATGCTTTATGGGTGAAATTTCAGTATGGTTATGTATTTACAGTTTTGGTCCAATTTTGGTAAAATTACGTTTTGGTTCCTGTTTTGGATAATTGTCGTTTTAGTCCCTAAACCTAGGAGACTAAACCTGGTTTTCTTTTATGCATTGGAATCTTTTATTTGTGTTGCTTTGAGTTGCTTTTGAGTATATTTCGTATATTTATTGTAGGTTCTCCTAACGATCCTTAATAAATTTTTCGGGTCTTTCATTTGATATTCCTTTTAGTTCTATATTTTCCGGATGAGTGGGATAATCTTCAATATGCATATATTATAAATAAATATGTATGTTGATTATACAATGAGTACAACTAGTTAATTTCTTGAATATTTATATATGTTGCTTTATTTTCCAAGTACTAATTTATTCTTGAATTTGCACTTTCATAACTGTCGAACTAAATTCTATTTGATATGATATACGTTTCTTTGATGATTTTGTAAATATCTATTATGCCTTAATATAGGACTTGTTAGTAACTCCATGTTAACGGAGAGTAGTTAGCCTATGTGCACATAGTATTCTGTATACCTAGTTGGTGAGAGATGCATCAGCCTGTGGCGACTGATCATCCCATAGTGGTCACCTTCGGGTGTCATCTGGTCACCTTTGGGTATCATCTGATCTCTGACATGTATTCCACTACTTTATGATAATATGTATATGTATATGTATATGTATATGTATATGTATGTCAAGATAAATCATCTTACAAACTATTAAATGTTATTCCCTCACTGAGTTGGTTGAACTCACCCCTCATTCTTAATATTATTTCAAGTTCTTAGTTTTTGTTAGCATGTGGACTTGTTGAGTATTCCTGCTTCTTCAATGTTGGGTGGGGGTTTTTGTTTCTAATAGTGGTAGTGTACAGGTACAAGTTATCTTTGTGTCACACTACTATTAAACCTGATTTACTTGACTTTTCGAGAATGCCCCATCAACCTACCCCCATATGCTTCACGTACAAGCAATTCACTCATAGAACTTAATGAAACACACATACAATTCTCTTTAAACCATCAAGTTTATATAATTACCAAAAGCCGAAGTTTCACAAGCATTGTACACATCAACTGTTTTCTTTACCTTGCTTATACTTGATCTTATACGGAGAGGTTTCAATAAATTCAACTCATTTGACATGTTTCCTATTCAACTTACCTGCCCTTTCAAATGCTTCAATGATTTATGATCTGAATGGATCATGAACTTCTTGGGCCACATGTAATCTTTGCCACGTCTCTAAAGTTCTTACAAAGGCATAGAGCTCCTTGTCATATGTAGGGTAATTAAAGGTTTTCCTATTAAGTTTCTCCTTAAAATATACAATGGGCCTCCTATCGTGCATTAACATAACTCCTACATCTATACCTTAAACGTCATATTAAACTTCAAAAGCTTTTGTAAAGTCTAGCAAAGCTAAAACATGTGTCGAACAAAGTTTTTCCTTTAATAAATTAAAACCTTTATCCTGTTCATCATTCCATTTAAATCTAACAGACTTTTTCACAATTTCAATTAAAGGTGCTGCAATAATACTAAAGTCCTTCATAAACCTTCTATAAAAGTTAGATATGTGCGGCAAATAAGAAGTTTTATTAATCTGAATTGTCTAACCTTACATGTTTGGTTATGCCTTTATTTATAGTGACTCCGAACTAAAATAAACCCTAATGGACCACTTACGTGGACTTATATGATACCCACTTACAATTAAACCCAGATAATATAAATAAACCCAAAACTAAGAAGAAAAATATAACAACAATAATAAATCCAAAATTAATATCTTAAATATGATAGGATTAGATTTGTTGTCATTTAGAAGTCCCATATATAAGCTAGGAGAATCAAATCTGAAGGTAGAATTAATTCTAAATCTTCTTTCCTTGTTGTAGCTAGGATGAATAAGGAATCCTTGCCACACTTGGAAACTATGATGCAGCCCATTAAAGATCTTTATAGAAATAGGAAATTCCCAAAACAAGCTGCCACATCCTTTTAGGAAAAGAATCCTAGCCAAATAGGAAGTCCATAAGTCAAAAGGAAGTAAATAACAAAATTCGTACAAACAAGAAGTTTTATTAATCTGAATTGTCTAACTTACATTTCTGGGTATGCCTTTACTTATACTAACTCTAGACTTAAATAAACCCTAATGGACCCCCCTAAGGTGGACTTATATGAGGTCCAGTTATAATTTACCCAAATAAGTAATAATGACCTAAAGACTAAGAAGAAAATATTAAAAATCAGAAAGTTACTATCTTAAATATGCTAGAATCAGATTTGTCACCCTTAAGAAGTTTCAAATAGACTAGGAAATCTGATATGAAGGTAGAATTTATTCTGAAGTCACCGATATCTCGGCCGGCAGAAGCTTTGTGCAGCTGATGGCGGCAAGGCCAGTATCGCCGAAGGATCACCAAGCTACTCCACCAGTGGTGCCGGTGCTGATGATGGAGGACGTGATTGCTAAGGACGTTATTCTAGCCTGGTTCCGCGAGGAATTCACAGCGGCTAACGCCATAATCGATGCATTGTGTAGCCACTTGGCACAACTAGGTTCAGGATCCGAGTACGAAGCGGCGTTCGCGGCCATTCTCGGAGGAGGCTTAACTGGATCCCTGTGCTCCAGATGCAGAAGTACCATTCCATTGCTGACGTGGCTTTGAAGCTAAAGCGAGTGACTGAGACCAAACTGGAATTAGACGGAAAAATGACTGGTGAGGTCAAAACGGAAAAAAGTAAAAATTATGGTGGTAAATGGTCATGTTGTTGAGGAAGAGGAGGAGGATGATTCACCTGATAGTGATATTACTGATTCAGGCCAGTGTGTGTGTATTTTCTCTTTATCATATATTCAACTTAATAAGTTTCCGTTTTTTTTAGTTAATCTTTTTTTCTTTATTTTACGATTCGGCATTTATTCCCGTAAATTATGACGAAGAATCGGCTGGTGATAGTGGAAGTTGACAGAAAGAATCGGGATCTTATATATTTTCTGTTTGTTTAAAGAAATAAACAATCCATGGTTTTGATGATTTATTATTATTATTATTTAGGTTTCCAACGTAAAAAAATGCGCCTCAAATTCATTTTAATTTATTTATTTATCTATCGTTTTCAATTTCTTTTTTTAATTACCAATTCATTCATAATTGAAATTAGCTAGCTTGTTTTGGTTGGGAGCTAAGAGAACGGACCAAAACAAAGAAAAAAAGTACAATATATAAATGTTAAGAATTTTATTTATTTATTTTCTTGAAGAAATAGAGAGGAGAGATGGTCAAGTACAACAAACTTTTATATGGTTTTGGAATGCTTTTAAAAAGCAATTTAGGAAGTTTTTATGTTTTGTTTTTTTGTTCTTCTTTTCCTCCGTTTTCTCAGGAATAAAAAAATGAACCATGTTTTTCTGCATCAGATCCGAGATGCAGACCCCCCCTAACCCTTCCATTTCTTACAATCTCTCTTATTTCAATAAACTTTTTTTTTCTTTTTATAAGAAAATGATGTGATTGCTATTCTCGAGGTTTTTAAGGGGTGGGGATTTGAATTGAGTTTTCCAATGGGAAAATAGAGAATCCGTACCACTCAATCTATTGGCTGGCACCCCATTATAGAAGCTATTCCTTCCAATCCTAAGATGGGGTAGAAGGATAGGATTGTGTGGTTGGATTCACCGATTCTCGCCCAAAGTAGCTTGGGAGCAACTAAGATTTCATAATCAGGTTGTTGAATGGCATGACATTGTGTGGTTCAAGAATGTTGTTCCAAGACATTCCTTTTTTCTATAGGTGAATGTCCAACAAAAGCTCACAACTCAAGATAGACTTCATTGGTTTGGTATACATGGTCCCAATCAATGCTCACTCTGTCACTGCAACAATGAAGATCATAACCACCTGTTCTTTGAATGCTCCTATACTAAAGCGATATGGTGGCATATTTGTGACAGATGCGACATTCCAAGAATGATGAAAAGGTGGGAGGAATGGATTCGATGGGCAACTGTTACGTGGCATGGTAAAAGTTTCATCAATTTTTCTCTTAAATTGGGTTTCGCGGCTATAGTGTATTATATCTGGTAAGAACGGAATGCAAGGATATTTGCAGGAATGTCTATAACTCCAAATTTGATCTTTGATCAAATAGAATGTATCATTCGTGAAAAGCTTGATTTGATGAGGAACGCTCTCCCAACAGATGAAAACATAAGGATCCAAAGCGCTTGGAGGGTCAATAACATAGACTCTTAAATTGATATTTAGCTGGTTGTATTAGTATCCCTAACAAGTCTAGTTAAGTCGAGGTGTTCTGCTTTGTGGCTTCCCGAGCCATTTGTTTGTTTTATGTTTTCGTGCACATTGTAAATCTGGGGTATGCCCCTTATATTCTTTGTATATTCTTCTTTTAATATATTTGTCAACTTACCAAAAAAAAGAAATTCATTACAGCAACGAGTTTGTTATTTTGTGATTTTTTTTTGTATTTATAGTTTTTATAATTTTAATTTTAATTACTTCCTTTAATACTAGATTTAATTAGATGAGTGTCATATTTTTTTTAATTTAATTTTTATAAGGTCATATTAGTTTCATGATTCTTACCGCAAGTTTGACGAGATAACTCTGTTGACTAAAATTTTTTTTTATTTGATTTTTTTTAATTTCATCATGCAATATTAGATTATTGAGAATTAGGCTTTGTGATTTATTTTGATTTACTTTTTATGAGATTATCCTCGTCTCATGACTTAAGTTATGAGTTTGGCAGGTTAATTTAAGTTAATTCACATAATTTTTTATATGTTTTTTAATTGAATCTTTTTAAATTTTATCTTTCAACACTGGGTTAATTGAGAATTGAGCTTTATAATTTATTTTTTATTTTTTTATTGGATTATCTTGATTTAATGACCCGAGTCATGGGTTTGACAAGTTAACTCTAATTGACTCAAGTCACTTTTTTTTTGTCTTTTTTAATTGATTTTTTTTTCTAATTTCATTCTTTAACTTAAGGTCTATTGGAAATCAAGTTTTATAATTTGTTATGATTTACTTTCTATGAGGTTATTATAATCTCATAACTTGACATTTTGACAAGCAGATTGACAAGTTAATCCAAACTAATCCAATATATTGTCATTTCAATCACTACACCATTAAACAGTTTTACTGACGGATTCATTTCATCAGTGTGAGGCACGCAAACCATCGGCAATATTTTTACCGACGGAATCCGTCCGTCGGAATAGTGATCGTCAGGTAATTTCACATTCCGTCACCAATTCTATCGATAAGTAAAAAAACCAAACACCGACGGTATTACAGACAGCGAAGCACGTCAAAAAAAAATTCCCGCGAGAATTTTACCGACGGATATTCCGTCGGTGATTGTGGCATGGTGGTAAATATTTCAGAACTCTCTGTCAACTACCGACGGAATATATCCGTCGGTGATTGTGGCATGGGTGGTAACTTTTTTGTAACTCTCGGTAAAATACTGACGGCTTGGTTTCGTCTGTAAAGTCGTCGGTATTTATTTAAAATATTTTTTAAAAAAATTATTTATTAACAGTAAAAAATCTTAATAACCAAATAAATTTGTATTAAACATTAAAAATGTAAAAATAATGTTAAATAATATTCATCCAAATATTCATTACATATTTAATATTTAAAAAAACAAAATTAAACTAAAATAGCGGCGGAGCTGGAGGAGGAAGAGGAGGAGGCTGGTTGTTCCCGAGACCGTACGACCAAAAAGGGGCTGCACATGTATCATCACCCATCCTTGATCATTTGATGGAGCTGATCATAATCCGTCGAGAGGCGTTCATATTGTTGTTTCAAGGCCATGAACTCGATCGGGTGCTCGACATCTTGATGGAGAGCTCCCAACGGTTGAAACACTATGGGCTAACCGCAAGTTTTCGGCCGTAGTGTTGGAGAGCCCGTAGACCCGATTTTATCGGGTCCACCAGACGATCTTACCTCCATCCACAAATCTGAATCAAATCCGGATGGGTCGAAGTTTCGTCCCCATATCCCTCCCTTAACCAGCTATTATAGGTCTCTTGAAAATTAAAAAAAAAAATCATCATATTCAATTCAAGAAAATAATAACCTACAAAATAAAATGATTGAACGAACATACCACGAAGTGCTACACCCCCTTTTGGCGGTTTTAACTCCGCACGAGCGTCTCTACAAATAGCTACATTGGACTCGACTCACGTCCAAGAGGCGCAGCTTGCAAGGAAAAAAAAGTTTGCAAGTTAAATATATTTATAAGCAACAACAAATTAATTAACGATATATTTCATTTAAATTAATCTTACCATCCGCTTCGAATGTGCGCTGAATGGGACGGAGCCGCCGGTGTGCGTGGTCATAGAGCCATGAATTTGTCGGTTCCGGTTGTCGGCGCCTGACTGTGAGCGTTGTGTGAACCGCTCAAACGTCACGTGCTTAATATATGTCGTCCATATATCCCTCGAGATGAATGGCGGTTTGAATTCCTACCAAACCGCCACCTCATTCCATCCTTCAAGACCGTTATCCCTCGCATATCTTTTTGTTTTTTTTGTATCCTACTAAAAATCACGTCATCTACTTCCATAGTAACAAATTAGAATTTAGAACATAAAATTATAAATAAGAAATAAATATTATTTTCGATGTTACCTAGTTGGTGCGTGATTCTCCCATGCCCTCATGACAACATTGTTGTCCACTCTATCCCACTTAAATTTATTCTGTGTATATAAATAATTTATTTAAATTAAAAATAGTACAAGATATAAAATTAAAAAAAATATTTATTAAAAATAAACTGGAAATTAAAAAGTTAACACCTACCTGAAATCGCCGAAACTAGGCATCTACATTAGGTCTCCACTCAGGATGTCTAGAGACTTGACTTCATTAAAACAATAGAATCTCCATCAACGATTTAAACGTCGATATTATTGTCTTGGCAACCTCAATGTTTGTGAACCTGAAATTAAATAAAATTAAAAAAATATTAATTAGTTATTCATAAATTATGTTACATATATATATATATAACACCTAAACAAACTTACATTGAGAAGTCATCATTCCATTGTGCCTGGTACTTGCGGGTGAATTGACCCCGTTGTGAAGGCATATCGCCTTTGCGCTGTGAAACCACGCTAGAAGAGGCAGCATCACAAGTTGACGCAGATGTCTCGCCGTGATCAACACCTAAGAACATGTCCTCCTTTGCCGCTAGAAGAACTAGTGACACGATCAAAGAGTTGATGTCTTATCCCAAGTGCGGAGTGTCACAAGAATAAATAACCCGGCAAGACCGGGGTCGAACCACAGAGAGGTTAATTGTATAAATTATAATTAATAATAGTAATAGTAATAATAATAATACTCAGTAGGTGGCGTTGTTATACCTGAGAATGATCTCAAAGATCGGGTCACAGGTTTCCACCTATATACGAGTTTATGAAAAGATCAAAGAGATATATTATATAATATAAACAAATTTCTGATGCGAATAAACAAGGCAAGACCAACAATGTCAGGATCCTTGATCAAACACAGAGCATACTTAAAGTACATAATAATAATAATAATAATAATAATAATAATAATAATAATAATAATATTAGTAGTAGTAGTAGTACTAACAATAATAAAGAAGAAGAGGAAGAAATTAATGAGAACTTTGAGATGGAAGATTAATGTAAAGATTAAACAATAATAAAAACAAATGTCAAGGTTAGAGGGTTCACTAATAGTATTAGAGATAAGTAAAGTATAAACTCTTTATAAATTGTCAACATAATCATATTAATCATCTTATTTACGCAACACCATACTTATAAATTTTATCAAGCATTCATGATGCTAACTTATGTTGACAACAAATCAAGTTCCTCTCATAATAACGATGTCGGCCGAAGACTATGAAGGATCAAGTATTTGATGTACCAAGTGTTATACAACACAAATCTAGATTAACCATTTAACAAGCAAGGTATTAAGGATTAATAAGATAAAAATGATAAGACATGTTAATAGCAAACTTGTTTAGGATTTAAGCATTGAAGTCCATGTTGAGTTCATATTATACTTATTCTAACACCATTAGTGAAACCTTGTCACCTTGACATAATTAACTTAGCTAGACATAATAAAGAAGAAGAACATAAATAAACAAGATAAGAACATAAACATGGTATAAGTTAACTAAGTATAGTAAAGGAAATGAAAAGCATGAACAAGAGATTAATGAAAATAAAACTTAAGCATTACAACAATAAAGAGAGAGCAAGAACATGATCTTGATCTTAGAACCAAGCTTCTTAAATGAATGGCAAATGCCTCCTTTTATAGGCTAAAATTCAGAACTATTCATTTGGTAATTGATTATTAATGTAGTGGCCAACTATTGATTTAGTGGACTTGGTGGACAGCGACACTCAAGCACTTTGGTTGGATGAAATGACATTGCTCCATTCAGAATTTGGCAAAGTGTTCCTCATAAAAGTTGTTGGAAATCATCTTATCTTGTCACCCATAAAAGTTCAGAGCATTTGGATCACTAGAGCTCGAGATATGGCTAAAATACTGAGTAGTGCTGTTGGTGGACGTGGTGGATAGACCTCAAGCTCTTGTCTGGACGAAATGTCATTGTTACCATCCGAATTTGAGAAAATCTTCTTCATGAAAGTTGTTGGAAATTGTCTTTTCCTTCCACCCACCAAATGTCACGTCATTTGGCCTTCTAGAACTCCAGATATGGGTAAAATTCTAAGCAGTGTTTGGGCTGGATTACAGGGACAAATTCGACTTCTCTTTGTGGCCAAACTTTGAATTTGAAAATGGCAGATTTGGGTCTTACACTATTCATGAACATTGTAGGCCTATTTCTTAGCTTTCCATACATATAAATTAAGCTGAAATCCAAGATCTACAACTCCAGATATGACCCAATAACTGAACAGTGTTCCAATTTGAATTGAATCGGTATCTCCTTTCTAATCTTAGCCGTTTCTTTGTCCTTTCACTTTCAATAGTTAATCACATCAATCAATCCTTTGAATTGTGAGATATGCCTGCATTTAAAATGAACATTTACCATAAATTAAAGCTATCTTATATTATCAGATCTGTTATTATAAAACATGCTCTAGTTAAGGAGTTATTGATACTTCAAGTGCAAAATGATGATATAAAACCTTGATAAAAATGCACTTTTAAGTACTAATCAACTAGTTGCAACCATCTCCTAACGACGTGTTGTAGATTTCATTTTTCGCATCTATACAAATGTATACGAATAATTACATAATTAACTTTGATTATTTTAAAAAAATTCGACAGCACCTCCTCTATATTGCAGACTACCCACAGTTTTTTATGCAACCATATTATTCGATAGTTTCACCCACATTTAACTAGTGTTTTTCCTATGTTTTATATATAAAATGCCTTTATACTCTTTGTTTTATGTTTTGAAGGTACTTTTAGATGAAAGATGTAAAAGGGAGTAAATTGGAGGTAATTGTGATTTGACCTTCAGTCGATGTTTTGTGCAGAGCGTGAGCTCTAGAGGTCAAAATGAAGTGATTTTAGTGGCATTACAAAGCTAACATCTATACCTTTCTGGACATATAAGGCAAGAAAATAAAATTAGGAAGAGCATGGAAATCGCAGCCTTCAAAGTCAAATCTTGCAATCTGCCAATGTTGACCTTTGGTCATTCCGACTTGAATATCTGGAGCTACAAAAGTCCAATTGATACAGACTTAATTGTTTTGGATTCCTGACTCAAAGAACTATCAACACTCCAAATTTCAGCCAAAAAATTTATCATATGAGGGAGATATGATTTTTCAAAGATGACAAATGAGTTCTGACAGAAAAAAGGTTTCGTGAAGAAAGGACTTCAAATTACGTTCCGAAGAATCTTAACCGATATCCAAGTTTTATTTCAGCAATTTAGCTCCTCTAAGTCAAATCTTGAAGATTTCATGCAAGGCTATTTCTCCTTTTTTAGAAAAATAGTTATTGAAATACTTAAATGTAAATTATCTACTTAAGGAAGGACTATTTTGTAAAATAGTGACTAGGGTTTCCTAGGATATAAAAAGAATGAGAGAAGAGAAGGGGGGCAGCCAGCCAAAAGGAGAAAAATGCCCCCCTCCTCTATGAAACCCGAAATTATGCATTCTTCCTTCTTTTTGATTGGCTAAACATGCAAGGCTAAACACTTTTTCTTGGTTGCAAGGACACGAAAACCTTCGGATTTCAAGAACTGTGAGATTTATTTTACCTTTTCTTTTCAGTTTATGTGATGAATATGTTTGTTCTTCTATGCTTATTTTTTCTATGATTGTTTATTTTAATTACTAGAGCAGACTCTAAGTTATTATTATAGATAATCTATCGTTAAATTTGATATCAAAACCGAAGTTGTGGTATATGAACTTGTGAAGCAAATGTGTTTAATAATTCAATCAAATCAAACATAGACTACGGACAGTTATGTTTTCTTGATTAATCAACTTATCTAGTTCTTAAGGCTTCCATTGAATTAAATTACTAGTGCGGACACTGTGGTTGTTTGATGGTTAGGGTTAGTTATACGACAGATCCATTAACTAACCAATGTTAAGAAGAGATAAATTGATGTTTCGTTTCCATTATCAGTTTTGATTTCTTGATTAATATATAGATGTTGAATTTTAATATAGAAATTCAACATCTATATATTTTCAACTAACATCAATATAAATTCATAAATAACAATTAAAATTAATCAAAATAATAAAAAAACATAACAAACAATAATATCATAAAATTAAGATAAACTAATTAAATTTAATTCTATATTTCAATTAACATTTTAAACATAAATTCAACAATAACATTCTTTATTATGGCAAAACAAACAAAGAACACAAAAAACTAATCATAATTAAAATTAAAAAAATACTAAGATAAAGAAAGAAGAATACATACCTTTTAATATGTTGAAAACTACCAACAAAACAATAAAACCTCTTGCAAATCATGAAATGCAAACGGAGTGGGGAGTGGAGAAGAGAAATATAAATGAAGAGCAGAGAAAAAATGGGAGGGTGGGGAGGGTTTTATATTACAATGTTTCCAATGGAACTTTGAATAATATTTTTTTGGGTGTTGGCATTAAATTCTATTGGTAATTAATTGATATTCACACCAAAAATTTTAAAAATCCCTCCAGATTTTTTGGTCCGTCAGGAATCGTGTGTCAGAGCACAAGTGCATTTGATTTGCCATGGCTGTCGGCAAATCTATCGGAATCGCGTGCCGACCGACCAGCGATCGACAGCATGTGTTTTGGGATGTGCGCCATCCATCAATATAGCCATCGGTGATAGTGGCAAAATTCTGTAATTTTTTTCAACTCTCTGAAAATACCGACATGTACCATTCCATCGGTATACCCATCGCTGATTGTGGCAAAATGCTGAATTTTTTTTCAACTCTCGGTATTATACCGACTGGTTCTATGTTCCAAAATATCATCCTTAATATTATATTATAAAAATAAGGCTTTACAACATATTTAGTCGAATTTTCATCTTAGTCCTCAATTAAATTGTTATCAACTTTATCGCACTCTTCAATGTGGTTATCATCTTCTTCATCAATATTCTCTAGTCTACCAGAGCTCAAAACAACATTCAACTCCTCTCGTTATAGCACTTGACTTTTCTTTCAGGGCCTAGGCTTAGTAAAGACAGTGAAATAACAATACTACCTCCCATTTGATAAACCTTATATATCAAATACAACAATAATCAATACAGTCAATATTATGTAATATTGACGTACAGATAATCACAAAATATACTTCGCTTCACCCAATTATAGGTCAAACCAAAACCAGGAAACTTCTGCTTACCTAATTGGAGACCAAATACAATGTTCCCGTACTCCGACACAACATCATGCAATTCTTCACTAGAAAGATGCGGGGGTGCAACATCCTTTTCAACTCTGCCAATAAAGAAATCCTTTCTGTTCTTTCTGTACCTGTGATTTGATGGCAAAAAACGACGGAAATAGTAAAAAAAAAGCTTTACCCCCGTTTGTTAGCGTGAATGGCTTGTTGTTCTACATACGGGATGGACATGCTAGTTTTTCATGCGCGCTCCGTACAGTTGGGAAATCATTGATAGTCCATATCAAAGCCGCTCTCATAACAAAATTATGTTTCCTCGAGATTCATAAGTCAAAGCTTCAGAGGACCACAACTATGTCAACTCATCAATCAACGGTTAAAGACAAACATCTATATTCCTCCCCAGACTGCTCGGACCTGGTATGACAATAGATAAAAACATGAACTTCGGCCTCATACACATCCCTGGTGGCAAGTTATAAACCATCAGTATGACCGACCAACAAGAATAAGAAGCAGCAAATGACCCGAATGGGTGAATCTGTCTGTACACAACCCAAGACACACGTTTCTTGATTTGACTGAAAAGTGAGGATGCACACTGTTAAAGTGTTTCCATGCTTCGCCGTCAGAAAGTTGCACCATCACTCCATCAATCGCATAATGTGATTGTGATGCGAACCTCGTGATCACGTGGTCACGCAACCCACATGCAAAGACAGCAATTCCCGGAAAGCCAAGTAAATCAGGTTTGATAGGAGTGTGACACAAAGATAACTTTTACCTAGGCACTAGCACTATTGGAAACGGAGACCCCCACCCAACGAATATTGATTCGCGAACGAGAAGTATAAGGATGACGCCATGAAGACAGTTGTTCTTCGATAAGTCGTTTTCAGTTCTTTAGAGAACCAAGGAAGGGAGATTATCCCACCAACACACAATAAGTGCAGCAAGAAGTTTATTGATCTGAAAATTGCGTCACCTTACATGTTTGGTATAAGCCTTTATTTGTACTTGACTCTAGACTTAAGAAAACCCTAATGGACCCCCTTAGGTGGACTTATGTGAAGCCCACTTACAATTGACCCAAATAAGTAACAATAACCAAAAACTAAGAAGAAAATAATAAAAATAATAAAATTCCGAAAATTATCATGCTAAATATGCTAGAATCAGATTTGTCACCCTTAAGAAGTCCCAAATAAACTAGGAGAAATCTGATTTGGAAAATTTGTGTTGTTGCCCCCTTGATGTCCTTGATTAGCTTGGATTTTCTTCTTTAACTTGGACAAATAAGAAAACAAATTTCCTCCTTTGTTGGTGATTTAATTACTTTCCTTCCTAAGTTAGGAAAAGCATTAAATAGTCCTCCTCTCTTTAGGAATAAGATATGGCCAACTTCCTTACTTAATTAGGAGAATAAATTGTTGACTTTTTATCCTTGTAGCATTAGGAAAACAAGCCTAACGAGGCTGGGTATTGGGCCGGACACATCAACCCCTTGTTCCACACGAATTGGGCTCTTCTTGGACTTGAACTAGATGAATTAAAGGCTGCCCTTCATGCTCCTTAAATGTCGCAAGCCCCTCAGGTCCATTTTGCTCCATATGTTCTAAACAAGCCCATTCAATGCTTCTTTATGCTTTTTTGCCCTAGCTCTTGTGATTGGCCCAATTGACACCTCCAATGGGTCGTTGGCATGATTACGCTTGGTGTTGGGCTGATCCGCATCAGATTGGTGCCATGTCATGTGCTTAGCAGTCCTTGGTGACATGAATAACCTTTGCAGTCTAGTTGTGATTGAAAAGTATCTAAGATTTTTATATGCCATGAGAGTCTTTCCTCTACCAGTTCTGGGTTTGTAACGGGAATGCTCACATGTCATGCACTCGGTCAGCTCAACATTTTCAAGGTAGTATAACATGCATAAGTTAGGGCACATGTTAATTTTCTAGTATCCTAAACCGAATGGTTTCATCATAGACTTGGCAACATAGAAGTTCTCTTTCAGCCTGTTTCCTTCAGGTAAAATGCTTCTTGCCCATTCGATAATCTTGTCATAACTGGCCTCACTCAACCCGTGATTTGAATTGATGGGGAACACCGGTGCTACTGGCAGATAATTTAATGTGGTTCGTGCGGCCATCCCATAATGGTTCGTCAAAATCTTTCAACAGATCAAAAAACCTTGCTGCATCTGTATTAGGTTCTTCATCTACGATTGGACATTCACTGACATTTACGTTCACTCATTCTCATTGCATCCATAACCATGTTCATGTAAGTATTACTGTTGTCATTTCCAACTTCATGCATGTTGCTAGCACTAGAAGTTGACCCAACCACCTTTTCTACCATGCTCTCATTAGGAACAAATAGTTCCCGTGTGCATACCAACACAGTAATCCTCCATGAACCCTTTGGTTAGAAGATGTATCGTCATAAGATCTTGATACAAAAACTTTTTATTTTTACACTTCCTGCATGAACACCTAATACCGCCATCAGTAAAATTCCTCGGGATAAATGTTGCAAAATTAATAAAACCCTGAACCCCTATGATTGCACGCAACACATGTGATGTGCCGTGAATGATTCAAAAATTGGCAACAATGAATCGGCGAAAATGGATGAAGGATGGGTCCGGTTGTGTTGTCTTTCTTTTGGTGTTTAGGCTGGATTATAGTGATTTTAAAGTAAATAAGATGGGGGATAGACTAGAATGATACTTTGATAAGTTGATCTGGATGCCACAAAGATCAATCTAGGATTTCGAATCCACACTCTTTGTGATTGAAGAGTGATAAGTCAGGTAGGGTTCTTCACAAAATCAATTAGGAAGAACAACTCGTAATTCTGTGAATTAAGTTTCAAATATTGGCCAAAAGTCCTTTATTACATATTCTGATACTATATTTATAACTGGAACATCCCTCCAAAGTTAGGAAAAGTTCAACATGGCAGAAGTCAAGCCCAAAAAATAGACTTTGACAAACTAACCTAGACAAATTAACTAGCACACGTTTTTTGACCTTTTTAACATAAACAGACCAAATTTAAAACAATCATATCTTCTTACACAAAAGTCCAATGCAATCATGGTTGGACAATCTAGAAAGAACATGTTCTAAACTTGAAATCCACCTAGATTAGTCTTGTTTTCACATGTAATGGATGACTTCAAATTCGGGTTCAAATTCATTTGCTGTTTTGACCATAAACAGCATCAATTCCTTCACTTATTTGCATATCAACCCAAATTCAAGTAGCCCAGCATCAAAAGAACCATTAAGGGCTTTTCCCATCTCCAAGTTTCAATTGTAGGCAAATAAACATCCTTGAACCAATTTCAAACTGATTGTTAATTTTTAACTCCGACGCAGTTTCAATCATTCCAATTTGACTCGTCAAGGCCCTTTGTAGTTGTTTCGCTCTCGCTCTTATCATTGGACCATCTGAATCCTCTTGCATATTAGTTTTAGCTTTACAAGATGGATTATAATTCCCATGATGCACATCAACATTATTCATTAAACGCTTTACGTACTAGGTGGATTTGTAAGTCCAAACGACATTACTAACCATTCATACAAACTATGCTTAGTCTTAAATGTTGTTTTCCACTCATCACCTTCTTTCATCCTAATTTGATGGTACCCATTTTTCAAGTTTATTTTAGAGAAAATACAGGATCCATGTAACTCATCTAACATGTCATCAAGCCTAGGAATGGGGTGTCTATACTTTACCGTTAAGTTGTTGATGGCTTGGCAATTAACACGCATCCTCCATGTTCCATCCTTCTTCGGCACAAGTAGCACATGTACAGCACACGGGCTCATAATCTCACGAATGTAGCCCTTTTCCATCAGCTCATCAACTTGCCTTTGAAGCTCCTTCGTCTCCTTGGGATTGCTTCTATAGGCTGGTTGGTTACGAATTGAAGCTCCGGGTAGGAAATCAATCTGATGCTCTATCCCCCCCAATGGTGGTAATCCGCTAGGAGTATCTTTTTTTTGGTAAGTTGACAGATATATTAAAAGAAGAATATACAAAGATTATAAGGGGCATAACCCAGATTTACAATGTGCACGAAAACATAAAACAACAAATGGCTACAGGAAGCCACAAAGCAGACACCTCGACTTAACTAGACTTGTTAGGGATACCAATACAACCAGCTAAATATGAATTTAAGAGTCTATGTTATTGACCCTCCAAGCCCATTGGATCCTTATGTTTTCATCTGTTGGGAGAGCGTTCCTCATCAAATCAAGTTTTCACGAATGACACATTCTATTTGATCAAAGACCAAATTTGGAGTTCTAGACATTCTTGCAAATATCATTGCATTCCGTTCTTACCAGATATAATACACTGTAGCCGCGAAACCCAATTTATGACAAAAATTGATGAAACTTTTACCATGCCACGTAACAGTTGCCCATCGAATCCATTCCTCCCACCCTTTCGTCATTCTTGGAATGTCGATCTGTCACAAACATGCCACCATATCACTTTAGTATAGGAGCATTCAAAGAACAGGTGGTTATAATCCGCTAGGAGTATCGTCGGGGAACACATCATCAAACTCCTGCAATAAAGAAATAGCAACACTAGGCACAATATGATCAAGATCATTAGTATTAAAGTAAGTCTCTTTATACACAAGTAAAATCATTGGCTTGTTAGTGAAAAATGCAGATCTGACCTCACCCTCTCTAGCTTAAAAATTGAGTTGTTTCTTTAGTTTTTCCACACAATTCTCATCACCGTTCCTAACTTTCTTCTCTCCCCTTGTCTTTACATCCACTCTCAGCCAGATTTGGGTGTTTTTGAGTTGTGGTCGAATGTTTTGATTTGTTTGGAGTGTTGGCCGAATATTTGTTTGTGTTTGGATGAGTGGCCGAATGGGTTGTAGTGGTTTGGGTTCTAGCCCAATCTGATGGTCTTCTCTCCCCTTGTTCCTCACCTTGATTTTCTCTCCCTATCGCCTCATGCTCACTTTTTAGCTTTATTTTATCATCATACACCTGTTTGGGTGTAAGAGGTACATGAGTGATGGTTTTACCATGTTTTACAATGGTATACCTATTTTTAACCCCATCATGAATTGCCTTCCTATCATATTGTCATGGTCTCTCCTCAACAAGATGTGACTTGCTTGCATTGGTACCACATCGCACAAAACTTCATCAATGTATTTCCTAATCAAAAATGGAACCACAACCTGTTTAGTCACTTTCACTTCACCATTATCATTCATCCATTGCAATCTATATGGTTTAGCATGCTTAACAGTACATAAATTCAGTTTACTAACAAGGGTGGTCCTACAAACTTTAACACGACTTCCACTATCTATAATTAAACCACACACCTTGCTTTGTACATAACAACGCGTATGGAAGATGTTCTCCCTTCGTTGATTAGTTTCATCTTCCTTGACCTGAACCTGAAGTGTTCATCTTATAACCAAGGACTCTTCAACCGGAGTGGACGAAATGAAAACACGAAATAAAATAGAAGCGAATATTAGCGAAAACAGCTACTTGACTCATAGATAACCCAAATATAATAGAAACAAAAAGATTTGGACAAAACTAAACAATAAGGATCATGTTTTGAAACTTAACGCATATCTAACCTCTTACGTAATTTTTACGTAATAGAATTGAAACCCAGACCAAACGATCTTGAAATAACTGCAAATTCAATATTTAGTATTAATACTAAACAAACAACAAAAATCAATTTATAGGTCGTGCTTTTATTTCTAGGTACCCAAACCCCTTGTATGATTATTTTGCGGCAGAATTGAAACCTCCAATTAAAACCTCAAGAACCCCAAATTTAATATATGATGCGATCTCATCCCCAATACACAGAATATGAAGTTTCAATTTAGTCTAAGGTGGTTTGCTTATGGTTCACTAAGAGTAGTGTTTCTGCGGCAGAATTAAACCTCGAATTAAAACCTCAAGCAAAAAATATCAGAATAAGCCCAAATTTGACATACTATGTGAACTCACCCCTAATAAATAGAACATGAAGTTCCAATTAATTCTAAGAGTTGTGTTTCTGCAGCAAAAATTGAATGATCCTTCAAATTTCTACTAAACCCTCTCTCTCTCCTCTGTTTTTTTTTTCTTTTTAATATACTAATATGATTAGAGACAGTAACAAGATGAAATATAACCCCTTTTTTTTTCTGCTTAGATGACGCAGACACGAAGAACAAGAAGATGGACGCAAGCACTGAAAAACTTAAAGGATCACTAAAAAAAGTGAAAATATAGCCTAGCTCTGATACCAATTGATGCGAACCTCGTGATCACGCAACCCACAATCAAGATTCAGATTTGATCCCGGAAAGCCGAAATAGATCTGATAGGAGTGACAAGTAAATGATGTCCAATTGAGTTACGATTTCAGATATAGTGCTATATCAACCCAGATAGACAGAATATAAAGTTTGAGAAATTTATGATAAGGTTTGATATACTGACACAAAAACGTTATGAATCAGACCTGGTTAGACCTGAATTTGAAACCCAAAGCAAACGATATCCAATTGATCCCAAATTTGATATGTGGTGCTATTAGGAGCCCAGTAATCAGAGTATAAAATTTGAACTAATTCTGAGTTGAGTTGATCCAATTTCTCTTGTTTAATTTTTTGCGGCAGAATCCAATAAATGTCTTTTTGAACGGAATTTTTTTTTTTGCTTTTCTCTTTTCTCTTTTTTTTTATGGTACTGATATATTTTAAACAATAACAGAATGAAATAACAAAATATTTTTTTTTATATGCCGCAAATTCAAGGAGAAGAAGAAATTGGATATTAAGGAAATTTTTTTTTGGGAATCAACAAGAAACAAAAATTTCAGAAGGATATAACCTAATTAATGGAGCCAAGTTCTAATACCAAATGATGCGAACCTCATGATCACGTGGTCACGCAACCCACACGCAAAGACCCCAATTCCCGGAAAGCCGAGTAAATCAGGTTTGATAGGAGTGTGACACAAAGATAACTTTTACCTAGGCACCAGCACTATTGGAAACGGATACCCCCCACCCAACGAATATTGATTCGCGAACGAGAAGTATAAGGATGACGCCACGAAGACAGTTGTTCTTCGATAAGTCGTTTTCAGTTCTTTAGAGAACCAAGGAAGAGAGATTATCCCACCAACACACAATAAGTGCAGCAAGAAGTTTATTGATCTGAAAATTACGTAACCTTACATGTTTGGTTATGCCTTTATTTATACCGACTCTAGACTTAAGAAAACCCTAATGGACCCCCTTAGGTGGACTTATGTGAAGCCCACTTACAATTGACCCAAATAAGTAATAATAACCCAAAAACTAAGAAGAAAATAATAAAATTCTGAAAATTATCATGCTAAATATGCTAGAATCAGATTTGTCACCCTTAAGAAGTCCCAAATAAACTAGGTGAAATCTGATTTGGAAAATTTGTGTTGCTGCCCCCCTTGATGTCCTTGATTAGCTTGGATTTTCTTGTTTAACTTGGACAAATAAGAAAACAAATTTCCTCCTTTGTTGGTGATTTAATTACTTTCCTTCGTAAGTTAAGAAAAGCATTAAATAGTCCTCCTCTCTTTAGGAATAAGATATGGCCAACTTCCTTACTTAATTAGGAGAATAAATTGCTGACTTTTTTATCCTTGTAGCATTAGGGAAAACAAAGCCTAACAAGGCTGGTATTGGGTCGGACACATCAACCCCTTGTTCCACACGAATTGGGCTCTTTTTTGGACCTGAACTAGATGAATTAAAGGCTGCCCTTCATGCTCCTTAAATGTCTGACATCGGCGCAACGTCACACAAAACCTCGTCATGATAGGTTTTAATGGAAAAAGGTACACGAACTTGCTTTGTCACCCGAATCTCCCCATTCTCATTCAGCCATCGCAAACCGGATGCGGCTCGGGATGTGGAAGGTAGTTAAACCCAATTTCTCCACCAAGGTAGTTGACACAACATTAGTGCAACTTCCATTATCGATGATCATCCCACACACCTTATCTCGAATTTGACATCGAGTATGGAAGATGTTCTTGCGTTGCTCATCACTAACGTCAATTTGTGCATCCAGAACCCGTTGCACAACTAACAAATCTCCCTTCACTGGTTCGAAATCCTCTTCTTGTTCAGCCACTTGTAGCTCATCTTCATCTTCAATTTCAACCTCATCTCCACTGATCAGCTCTCCATGATCCCCGTTCAAAATCATCACCCTTTTCTTTGGACATTCCTAAGCAATGTGCCCATGTCCTAAGCACTTGAAGCACTTGATGTCTCGAGACCTCCTAGGATGTTGAGGTTCTCATCACCTTCTCCTTTCCCTTCAAAGAATCAGAACTGGTATTCCCTTTAGTAAACTCCACCTTCTCATCTCTTTTAGGTGTGCTCCATGTTCGTGTAGGTGTAGAAACAGCCCTTGTTGTGCTTGACGTAGTTACACCGGTTCGCACACCTCCTCGTTTCTCCCCTCTCTACTCGAGTTACAAGCTTTATAACTTCCTCAATGAAGATGTACGATTGTAATTCAACAACATTAGCTATATCCTTCCTCAACCCTCCAAGAAATCTAGCTATTGTTTGCTCTTAGGGTTCCATCAATTCACATCGAATCAGCAGCAACTCAAACTCTTTCACATACTCTTCCACGCTCAAAGATCCTTGTTGCAAAGTCTGAAGTTTGATGTATAGCTCCTGTTTATAGTAATCAGGAACAAATCTCTTTTTCATCACTCTTTTCATTGTTGCCCATGTTGTAATCTCCTCTTCTCCATCCCTTCTCCTCTAAATCTTTAAGTTTTCCCACCATAAAAGAGCATAATCCGTAAACTCAAGTGCTGCCACCTTGCACTTCCTTTCTTCAGAATATTCATACCATTCAAACACCTTTTTAACCTTCTGAATCCACTCCAAGTATTCCTCGGGTGAACTACTTCCTCTAAATGGTGGAATCTTAAGTTTGAGACCATTAGGAGGATTATAATTCTGCCTTCTTGGTCTGCCCTTATCGTCGGCCTCATCATCCCCATTTGGATCTTCGTCAGCTTCTATAATATCATTTTGTGGCACCTTAAGTGCTTGCCTCATTGGCGTTGCAAATTATTTCTTTGCATCATTTTCATAAGGGTATTCAACTGTTCAAGAATTCCAGTCATTTCATCCCGAATCTCAGCATGAGATTGTTGTAAGCCCATAACCTGTGCCTGTTCCAAACTTAACCCTCTTGGCAAATCTTCTTTATCTCCAGCCATAATTAAGTTTATCAACCTTAATTCCAGCAAGCCTTTCTTCTATTTTTTTTTTTTTTCCCGCCTTAGATCGCGAATCGATGCTCTGATACCAGATGATGTGCCGTGAATGATTCGAAAATTGGCTACAATAAATCTGACGAAAATGGATGAAAGATGGGTCTGGTTGTGTTGTCTTTCTTTTGGTGTTTAGGGCTGATTATAGTGATTTTAAGGTAAATAAGATGGGGGATAGACTAGAATGATACTTTGATAAGTTGATCTAGACGCCACAAAGATCAATCTAGGATTTCGACACCACACTCTTTGTGATTGAAGAGTGATAGATTAAGGTAGGGTTCTTCACAAAATCAATTTGGAAGAACAACTCGTAATTCTATGAATTAAGTTTCAAACATTGGCCAAAAGTCCTTTATTACATATTCCGATACTATATTTATAATCGAACATCCCTCCAAAGTTAGGAAAAATTCAACATGGCAGAAATCAAGCCCAAAAAATAGACTTTGACAAACCAACCTAGACAAATTAACTAGCACATGTTTTTTTGACCTTTCTAACATAAACAGACCAAATTTAAAACAACCATATCTTCTTACACAAAAGTCCAATGCAATCATGGTTGGACAATCTAGAAAGAACATGTTCTGAACTTGAAATCCACCTAGATTAGTCTTGTTTTCACATGCAATGGATGACTTCAAATTCAGGTTCAAATTCATTTGTTGTTCTGACCATAAACAGCATCAATTCCTTCACTTATTTGCATATCAACCCAAATTCAAGTAGCCCAAAGATCAAAAGAACCATTAAGGGCTTTTCCCATCTCCAAGTTCCAAGCAGTAGGCAAATAAACATCCTTGAACCAATTTCAAATTGATTGTTAATTTTTAACTTTGACGCAGCTTCAATCATTCCAATTTGACTCGTCAAGGCCCTTTGTAGTTGTTTCGCTCTCGCTCTTATCATTGGACCATCTGAATCCTCTTGCATATTAGTTTTAGCTTTACATGATGGATTATAATTCCCATGATGCACATCACTCAACCATATGAACAAAGCAACAATGTTAGTTGCATCATTGGTGTTATGACATAGAATGAAGTGTGCAATCTTCAACAACTATAAGAGTTGAATATGATGTGAACCTCGTGATCACATAACCCACAATCAAGATTGAGATCTAATCCCAGAAAGCCGAAATAAGTCTAGTAGGAGTGTGACACAATGGAAACCTGTCTCAAGGCACCAACACTATTGGAATGAGTAGAATGACTCCACGAAGCCAACTAATCTTTGATAAGTTGGATTCAGTTTGTTCAAGAACTGAAAAATGCAAGAATCACTCTCACATGTTAAAACTAAAAAATCAGTTTGTAATCATGAGGTTCACAACATTTGTTATCAGATCTTGGCCCCATTAATCAGGTTATATATTCTGGAATTTTCATTTCTTGTGGTTTCCACAAAAATTCCTTAGTGTCAAATTTCTTCTTCTCCTTGAATTTTTGGCATATAAAACAAAAATTGTTATTTCGCTCTATTACTATCCAAAATATATCAGAAACATAAAAAAAAAAAGAGAAAAGAGAAAAGAGAAAAGGAAAGAAAAAACAAATCGTTTATAAAGATGTTTATTGGTTTTTGCTACGTGAAAAACTAAACAAGGTAAAATTAGGATCAAATCAATTAGGAATTAACTTAAATTTGATACTCGATTATTGAGGTCCTAATCGAACCACATTAATTTTGGGGTCAATTGGACATCGTTTGCTTTGGTTTTCACTTTCGTGTCCGATTCATAATGTTTTGAGCTAGTGAGTTGGTTGAACCATGCTGAAGTTGCTCCTTCGATTGACTTAGAAGAAAATTTGAATTTTCGTGTTTTCGATGATAGTCTTGTTGATGTTGACGCAGAGGAGTTGAATGTTGTTTTGAGCTCTAGTGGACTAGAGAATGTTGATGAAGAAGATGATAACCACATTGAAGAGTACGATGAAGCTGATAACAATTCAATTGATGATGAAGATGAAAATTCGACTAAATATGTTTGAAAGCCTTTTTTTATGATATTATGGATGATGTTTTGGAACATGAAATATTTATTTTATAATTGTTTACTTTTGTTATCGTGTTGTGCATGCTGTAAGGTTGCAATTTAAGCTTTTATGGAAGAGTATACAGGCAATACAAAAAAAAACATGCAAAAGCTTGACACAACATCGACAGATTGTTACCCGTCGGTATTTCACAAAGAGTTGCAAAACAATTACAACATTTTGTCACATTCACCGACAACTATATCGATGGAATGGTACCCGTCGATATTTCACAGTGAGTTGCAAAAAAAATATAGTATTTTGCCACATTCACCGACGGCATGTGCTCGTCCATATTTTACCGAGAGTTGCAAAAAAATTATAGCCACAGGACACCAACGTGATTATCGATGGCATCACCGACGGATGGCGTAAATTCTAATGTGTGTGATTGTCAAACTGCCCGGCCGGGCCGACACAATTACCGATGGAATCACCAACAGACGTGGAAAATCCAATGCGCCTGTGCTCTGACCCACAGTTACTAACGGATTTGCCGGCGGACTTCGAAAAATTTGGAGGGATTTTCAAAATTTTAATTGCGAATTTCAAAAAATACTGACGGAATTTAATTCCACCTGTCAAAAAAATATTATTTTATGTTCCGTCGGTAAATCCATCGGTAAAACTGTAGTATGAAACCAACCCCCCCTACGCAGTTCATTTTCTCACGGCTCCCCTAATTTCTTCTCTTCTCTTCTCAGTTTGCATTTTTCATTGTAGTTTTATTGTTTCATTGTCTTATCTCAACATATTAAAAGGTATAATTCTCCTTTCTTTATCTTTGTATTTTTTTTGCTTTTTTTTTATTATGATTATTTTTGTGGCGTTCTTTGTTTTGTGTATTATTTGTAGATAAAATCTTGAAATCAACACACTATTAATTGTAGATGTGTTGAATGAAAATTTAATTATTTTATTGTTTGTATTGTAATAATTATTTGATAATTTAGTCTCTTTTAATTGTTATTGTTGAATTTTTCATGGACATGGTAATTTGAAATGAAGAATTAAATTTTATTGTTTTATCTCAATTTTATTCTATTATTTATTGTTATGTTTTTTTATTATTTCTATTAATTTTAATTGTTATTTATGCATTTTTATAGATGTTATTTGAAAATATATAGATGTTGATTTTCTATAGATTTTAGGTTGTATATAAGATTTTCCAGTGGAGTCATTTTGTTTATGGTTATTATAAAGATTTGCGGGTTTGAAAACCGTGGGTAGTCTCTAGTATAGGGTAGGTGTCTTAGAATTTTTTTAAATAAACGAAGTTAATTATGTAATTATTTGTATATATTTATGTAGATGTGTATAATGAAATCTACAGCACCTCGTCAGCAGACGGTTGCAGCTAGTTCTTCTAGCAGCGAGGAGGACGTATCCTTAGGTGCTAATCATGGCGAGGCAGTTGCGCCAACTTGTGATGCTGCCTCTTCTAGCGTGGTTTCATAGCACGAGATGGTGTGCCTTCACGGCGGGGTCAATTCACCCGCAAGTACCAGGCATAATGGAAGTGTAAGATCCAAACTTTTAGCCCAAGTCCAAACCCAACCTAAGTTAACCAAGGTATATAAGGAAACGTTGCAAGAGAACTGTTCTCTTTTCTAAGTCTTGTGGTTGTCGTGACCCTCTCCTCATCAAACTAAGAATTTTAGTTTTTGATCTTGAGTTTTGAGTTTAAGAAAACCAAAATAACAAGTAAGAGATTATCTCTCATGTTACTTTTAATTATGATTTGTTTATGGAATGATTAAAAAAAGAAGAGAGAGATTAGGGTTTATAAGGATTAGAAGTTTATGTTGTTAAGATTAAATTATGATTATTAAAGGTTTAATATTAGGTGATTAATTAGTATGTTGTTAGAAATAAGAATTTGTGAGTTGATTTGTTTAAATTAATTTTTATGGGTTAAGAAATTTATTTTAACCTTGCTGGAAAATCTGGATAAAATGGTCTTGAGGTTGAAGATGACCAAATTTTATTTTGGTTCTTGATTTATGAAAATTTCAGTTTAGTCCCTAAGCTTTGGAAAATTTACAATTTGACCCCTAAATGGATTTTGAGATTTTGGCCAGTGTTATCATGAGGTTTAGGATGATGAATCCCAGTTTGATAATTTATTTGGAATATTTTTAGTTTGGTCCCTTAATTTTAGGGAATTTACATTTTAGTCCCTCAACTTTATAAAAATACAGTTCAATCCCTAGTTGCGTTCTAGATAGAATTAAGGATGGTTTATTGGTGAAATTTCATTATGGTTATATGTATTTACAGTTTGGTCTAGTTTTGGTAAAATTATGTTTTGGTCCTTGTTTTGGATAATTGTCGTTTTAGTCCTTAAACCTAGGAGACTAAACCTGGTTTTATTTTATGCATTGGAATCTTTTATTTGTGTTGCTTTTGAGTATATTTCGGATATTTATTGTAGGTTCTCCCTAACGATCCTCAATAGGTTTTTCGGGTCTTTCATCTGATATTCCTTTTAGTTCTATATTTTCCGGGTGAGTGGGATAATCTTTAATATGCATATATTATAAATAAATATGTATGTTGATTATACAATGAGTACAACTAGTTAATTTCTTGAATATTTATATATGTTGCTTTACTTTCCGAGTACTAATTTATTCTTGAATTTGCACTCACAATCTGTCGAACTAAATTCTATTTGATATGATATACATTTCTTTGATGATTCTGTAAATATCTATTACGCCTTAATATAGCACTTATCAGTAACTCCATGTTAACGGAGAGTAGTTAGCCTATGTGCACATAGTATTCTGTATACCTAGCTGGTGAGAGAGACATCAACTTATGGCGACTGATCATCCCACAGTGGTCACCTTCGGGTGTCATCTGGTCACCTTTGGGTGTCACCTGATCTCTGACATGTATTCCACTACTTTATGATAATATGTATATGTATATGTATATGTATATGTATATGTATATCAAGATAAATCGTCTTACAAACTATTAAATGTTATTCCCTCACTGAGTTGGTTGAACTCACTCCTTATTCTTAATATTATTTCAGGTTTTTAGTTTCTGTTAGCACGTGGACTTGTTGAGTGCTCCTGCTTCTTCAATGTAAGGTGTGGGTTTCTGTTTCCAATAGTGGTAGTGCATAGGTACAAGTTATCTTTGTGTCACATTCTATCAAACCTGATTTACTTGACTTTTCGAGAACGCCCCATCAACCTACCCCCATATGCTTCATGTACAAGCAATTCACTCATAGAACTTAATGAAACACACACAAAATTCTCTTTAAACCATTAAGTTTATATAATTACCAAAAGCCGAAGTTTCACAAGCATTGTACACATCAACCATAATGTTTTCTTTACCTTGCTTATACTTGATCTTATACGAAGAGGTTTCAATAAATTCAACTCATTTGACATGTCTCCTATTCAACTTACCTCGCCCTTTCAAATGCTTCAATGATTTATGATCTGAATGTATCACGAACTTCTTGGGCCGCATGTAATGCTGCCATGTCTCTAAAGTTCTTACAAAGGCATAGAGCTCTTTATCATATGTAGGGTAATTAAAGGTTTTCCTATTAAGTTTCTCCTTAAAATATACAATGGGTCTTCTATCGTGCATTAACATAACTCCTATATCTATACCTTAAACATCACATTCAACTTCAAAAGCTTTTGTAAAGTCTAGCAAAGCTAAAACACATGTAGTTGAACAAAGTTTTTCCTTTAATAAATTAAAACCTTTATCCTGTTCATCATTCCATTTAAATCCAATAGACTTTTTCACAATTTCAATTAAAGGTGCTGCAATAACACTAAAGTCCTTCATAAACCTTCTATAAAAGTTAGCAAGTCCATGAAAACTCACCTCGGATGGAGACTTTGGTGTAGGCGAATCCTCGGATGGCCTTAACCTTCCCTTCATCCATCTTAATACCCTGCGCAATTACTACATATCTAAGAAAGAGAATTTTCTCCATGCAAAAAGTACACTTACTAACATTAGCATATGGTTTCTCATCATGTAATACATTAACCACACTGCATAAAAGATTAAGATGCTCATTCAAGTTTTCATCAAAGTACACAACCATAAATTTACCAATGAATGCACGCAAAACATGATTCATCAATCTCATAAACGTGCTAGGCGTATTTGTAAGCCCAGCTGGCATGACTAACCATTCACACAAACAAGTCTTAAAAGTTATTTTCCATTCATCACCTTATTTCATTCAACATGTCATTAAGCCTAGGGATAGTATGTCTGATGTGGACCACGACCTAGAAACACCAAAGAAGGACCCATTACATGTTTCAAATGGTCCAATGACTCGGTCTAAGACAAAGGCATTGAATGTATTGGTTTTGAAGGTTTCGACCAAGTCAGAATTGAAAGGTCCATTGGAGTATCAAGAGGAGGCCCTAGTACATCTTATCCATGTGAAAGAGGGGTCCAATACAACCTTATTTGAGCCATGAGGTGAGGATAGCAAAGGAAACAAAAGAATCATACTACAACTTGGAAACAACATGGGTGGTTACCTTTTCCTTTTGTTTCTAAGATTAATGGGCTGAATGTAAGGCTATAAATAAGCCTTGAATCAGTTCTGTAATATTTTATTTCCTTGTCGTCTTCTCATGGCAGAACATGAATTTAATATTAGGGGCTTTATTTTATTTTGTTAGCTACCCAAGGCTTGTTTGGGCATAATTAATACTTTGTTTTCAGCTACGATCCAGGCTTATTTGGATCAAGTTATGGGATTTTCAGTTTAGAGTTTTTTGGTCAGTTTTGAGTGGACCTCATGTAAGTCCACATAAGAGGTCCATCATGGTTAATTTTTCAAGAACTGTTTAAGCTTATGTAACCAAAATTTCAGCAGCTACTGATGAATATTACTTCTGAATTTTTTATTTTTAACGTGTGAGACTGATTCTTGCATTCTTTAGTTCTTGAACAAATTGAATCGACTTATCAAAGATTAACCGCTTCGTGGCGTCATTATACTCATTTCAATAGTGTTGGTGTCTTAGGGCAGGTTTCCATTATGTCACACTCCTATCAAACCTATTTCGGCCTTTTAGATCAAATCTCAATCTTGATTGTGGATTGCATGACCACGTGATCACGAAGTTTGCATCAATGTCGATACTTTATTGTTATGTTATTGATGGTCCGACAACCAACACACATCCTCCAAGTTTCATCATTTTTTGGCACAAGTAACACTGGTACAACACAAGGGCTCATACTTTCACGAATGTATCCCTTAATCATCAACTCATTTACTTGCCTTTGAAGCTCCTTCATCTCCTCAGGATTGCTTCTATAGGCTGGATGATTAGGAACCCTTTGATCCACATGAATTGGGTCTTCTTAGACTTGGATTAGATGAATTGGCTCCTTTAGACCAATCTTGCTCAATATGTTCTGAACAAGCTCATTCAATGCCTCTTTAAACTTCTTTGCAAGGCTCTTGTAATTGGCCCACTTGACACCTTCAATGGGTCTTTGGCATGATTAAGCTTGGTATTGGGTTGATCTTCATCAACCACAATAAGATGATTGATACCGACAACAATCAATTGAACATAAGCAACTTCGTTGCTCTTAGAAAAGATAAGCAATACGGACGAGTAGATCGAACGAGCTTCCATATATGCGCCGAAGGATCCGTCTCAATGCTTCGGCAAGTAGGGAGAGATCTTCATCAATATCAAGCAAAGTATAGGTTGAGACTCATGCTTTTCTTAAAGATAACGGAAATAAAGGCTTTGCTTTCCCCTTGTATTATTAAATGATGAATGAATGTAAAAGTTATTAAATATTAATGAAAAGGGCTTAAACCTAACATTTTGAACAACATATTGTATTGATGAGTATAAATTTATCAAGCATCGGCTCAAGGCCAATTTCCATCAACGATTACAAAAAGTATTGAAAAATCTCACTAAATGGCGGCCATATATCAATCTAGAAATTTTTCCAACCCACATCCAAAGATGCATCTATGTGCATTTTTATTCATGAATCTTTGAATATGCCCAACAAGCATTCAAAATATAGGTCCCTCTCGCTAATATCTACAATACAAGGCTTTGCAAAATATGGAAAATGAGAAAGGGCTCACTACCAAAAACAAATTGGACGACGTCAAAAATAACATGGCAAGCCTAGTTAGGGGAAGGGACATCCAGTCAAGAACGGACTCTTACCACCATCGGCAACCCTAGTTACCATCGACCGTGAAAATTTAGAAGCAAAATGGAGTGATCTCATGGATGCTTTCCTAAGGCAATACAAATTTAATATTGAAATGGCTTGGATCGAACAAGTTTGATAGTAATAGAGAAAGGCAATAATAAGACAATAAGGGAATATGCTCGTAGATGGAAGAACAAGGTGTTGCATGTGCATTCGCTTTGTTGGAGAAATAAATGGTGACTTTGTTCACCAACACTTTCAAATCTCCATCCTATAAGTACCGATTGGAAGCTCACTTTCGATTTTTATGATGGCATTGTTATAGTTGAAAGGATAGAGTAAAGGGTAAGAGCGATGAATATCAAAACCTATCGAGAAGAAAGGATTTGTTTGGGAGAAGGAAGGATGCCAAGTAAACAATATAAAAGGGTATAAGGGGTAAGAAGGATTTCCAAGCCCATAGTTATCACAACCAAAGCTACCAAGCCTAGCCTCCCAAAATACCTAATATCACCTTTCCCAACTCTTTCTAGTAAGACCCACCTACCTTTCAAAAACCAAACTGAAAGTAACCCAAGAAAAACTTATAAAGAGGGGGCATTTGTTGCTATCCATTTTATTATAAATAAATAAATAAATAAATAAATAAAACTAAATACACCTGAACCAAGCCTAAAAAGGAATGCCCGAGCTTAATGATGGAAGACCGAATGCCAAGTGCAGTTGATAGGCTGAAATAGCAATCCAAGGTTTTAATTGATAAAGACAATTAGTAAAAATGTTTATTTTTGATGTTTAAAGACCTAATTGGAATTTTCAAAGGTTTAATTATTTAATTGAGGGTTTAATCGTAAGAAAAATCAACTTTTAGAAGTCAATTAAAGGACTCAAGAGGGCGTTTGTTATTGTGGTAGCTTTTGTGGTTAAGGTGTAATAAAAACAATTTTTTAAAAAGCACGTTTTATTGTGGTTGGTGAGGTTGAAATATATGTTTGGTTTCAAGTGTGGTTGAACTTCATAATCATGAAAAGCATGTCAAAAGTGTTTGGTAAAAAATAGTGATTCAATTTCATATTATGGTATAATTACCTAAAAGGACTTTATTCATAATCTTAATTTCCAATTACATAAAAATTAATTTTACAACCAATAAAAACATTGTAAATGAGACCTAAACATAGTAGAGCAATATTTTATAATTGTGTTATTAAACTTGTTTGCAATCACTTCACGCACGTAATCCATACGTGAAGGCCCGTGGTTTCTTTAGACTTGTGAATGTGGAGTCATATCAGTTAAAAAATCATCGGTAACATAATCAAGATGACGATCAAACTCCATAAATGTCACATCTTGCAATGAAGTTCTTCTAATGTAATTATGAGTTCCCATGGATGCAACAACAATTTGAACTTGCGCTTGTAATTAAAACGATGACATATTTTGTAAGATACGCCATCTTTTTTCCAAATTCCAAATGTACATTCTATCACACAATGTAATGAAGAGTGGACACGATTGAAAATTTCTTCACGAGTTTGTAGTTGTCCTTGCCTTCGAAATTCTTGCAAATGATATCTCTGACTTCTATATGGATCTAAAAATCTATATTCATTAGGATATCATGAATCAACCAAGTAGTATTTCCTTGGAAAAACATATAATGAGATAAAAATGAAAATTGTGAAAAGAAAATTAACATTAACACACACACACACATGTTACTACCTTCTAGTGGCTTAGGGAATTTTTTATGTGGATTGTCAATTGCCTCGAGAAAAATTCATATATCGTGTGCATTACCTTCCCAGCCAACCTAAACAAATATGAATTACAAGTCAAGGCTACATGAAGCGATAATATTTTGAGTTCGCACACCTTTTCTTCCGATAAATGGAATTTAATTTTCTGAAGAAACACATGAGTGCACATGTGTACAATCGATAACTCCTACACAATTAACATAAGAGAAACCAGCAACCAGCATCAATGTTAGCTGACTATAAAATAAATTTTACAAAGTTATTTAATTCAAAGCATCACCAGTAAATACCAATAATATCATTACCTTGAAATGAGGCATATACCTTAGATTATTCAGAATTTCACGCGGTGTGCTTACAAACTCGAGATCTATAAGTTGTATTAAATCTGTAACGAGCGAACAAATTGATTTAAGAACTTCATTAAAGTACCTACTATTAGTTTCTCTTAATATTAAACTCTCTTGAACTTTCCCGTTGGAAGCACCCAATGCTATTGTATAAAGAAACATTCCCACTTTTTCAAAACACACATTCTTCTAGATGCTTTGAACCTATATTGGTTTTCAAGTTGAAAGCAAAGACTTTGAAATGTCGTCGCATCCATCCTAAACATGTTTACGCAGTGTGTCCAACGTCCATGTTGCGATGTCGCGGTCACACAAATTAATTACCCTAGTTTAAAACACAACACACAAGATAGTATAGAGTAAGCAAGGGGTTGATCCCACAAGGAAGGTTCAAGTAAGATTTTTATGCTAGATGATATGCAATTTGAAGGGAGTTTGGACATTATCTAGGAGGCTAAAGCAAAAGAAAACAGAAAACCATCAAGCAAAATTAAATAAAATAAGAAAATTACCGAGAGAACAAACCTTGGTCATAAGTAAACGTCCACCTACAGAAATCAGAATTGATCCTAGAAATGAGACATCAATTTATATTCTGAATAGTTATCTCTTCTTAACATTGATTAGTTAACGGATCACACGTATAACTAACCCTAACCATCAAACAACTACAGTGTCCGCACTAGTAATTTAATTCAATTGCAGTCTTAAGAACTAGATAAATTGATTACTCAAGAAAACATAACTGTCCGTAGTCTATGTTTGATTTGATTGAATGTTCTCCCTAAGATTAATAACGTAGATCCGCCACAATTATTAAACTCAGTTGCTTCACAAGTTCATATACCACAACTCGGTTTTGATATCAAACTTAGCAATAGATTGTCTACAATAATAGCTTAGAGTCCGCTCTAGCAATTAAAATAAACAATCATTGTAAAAATAAGTTATCTCACAGTTCTTGAAATTTGAAGGTTTACATGTTCTTCCAACCAAGAAAAAGAGTTTAGCCTTGCATGTTTGTTGAACAACTAATCAAAAAGGAGGAATGCATGATTTCGGGTTTCATAGAGAAAGAGGGCTTTTTTCTCTCTTGGCTGGCTGCCTCCCTTTTCTTCTCTTATTCTTTTTATATCCTAGGAAACCCTAGTCTCTACTTTACAAAATAGTCCTCCCTTAAGTAGATAATTTACATTTAAGTACTTCAATAACTATTTTCCTAAAAAAATAGAAATAGCCTTGCATGAAATCTTCAAGTTTTGACTTAGATGAGCTAAATTGCTGAAATAAAAACTTGGATGTTGTTTTAGATGCTTCGGAACATAATTTGGACTCGTTTCTTCACGAAACCTTGTTTGTTAGCGTAATTCAGTTGTCATCTTTGAAAACTCATATCTCCCTCATATGACATCTTTTTTGGCTGAAATTTTGAGCATTGATAGGTATTTGAGTAAAAAATCCAAAAAAATTGAGTTTGCAGCAATTTGACTTACGTAGCTCCAGATATTCAAATCAGAATGGTCGAAGGTCAACACTAGCAGATTATCATATTTGACTTTGAAGACTATGATTTCCATGCTCTTCCTTATTTTATTTTCTTGCATTAGCTATCTAGAAAGTATGGATGTTAGCTTTTAATGTCACTAGAATCACTTCATTTTCATACGAAACCAAAAAAACAAATATGTGTTTTGAAATGCATTTTAGGATTTAATAATCAATTTATTAAATCTATAAGCAATATTTCAATAAATCACCATTTTTTTAATTCATGAGAATTAAAGGTTAAAAATCCCGGTATAGACCATTGGACCCACAAGTGAGGTTGGTATTTGAAATATCGGAGTTGACTAGAAACTTCTCGAGTTATTCTAAATATTTATCAATTTTAATTAAGAGTATTTTTCAACGTAATACATAAATTACAAAGAACCTTTTTCCTAAGAATTGTTTTGGGTACTCCAGTTCATAATAAATTCTTAACACCAAATTTATTCATACGAGTAAATCTCAATCTTAAACCCCTAAAACACATCAAACCACACAAAGCAATTTACCTCAGAAGTGGGTGCAATAGGGGTGATAACACCTTTCCTAGCCACAATGATTTACCCTCAAATTTGATAAAACTAGTATACTTGGGTTTCCTGGCGATCCTGAATCAAACAACTAGGTGGCGACTCCTTCCCCTACTACTGTCTTTCGCACATGTGCGGTATGTCTTATGACATATAATGAAATGCATCATCTTAGAAAACCTATCAACCACAACAAAAATAGAGTCTCTATCTTTTTTTAGACCTAGGCAAACCTACATCAAAGTCCATAGAGATATCTACCCAAGGTTGGTGAGGCACAAGCAATGCACTGTTCTCAAATTAGTTGAACATCCCTTTTCATCTTTGACCAATAGAAATGCTCATGCAATACATCCAAAGTTTTTGCAACCCCAAAGTGACTCTTTAAATCACTCTAGAATGCTTCACGAACAAACAATTCACGCAAAGAACTAGTAGGAACACAATACTCTTTTAACAATCCTCCATTAAATAAAACTTATCAAAAGCTAAATGTTCACATGCATTATAAATCTTGGCAAGGTCAGAATCATTAACATACAATTCCTTCATATATTCAAAGCTTAGCAATCTAGTATTCATGGTGTTTAGAAGAACATACCCGTGTGAAAGTGCATCAACTACTATGTTCTCTTTGCTTTGCTTATACTTGATTTTGTAAGGAAATGTTTCTATAAATTCAACCCATTTTGCATGTCTTCTATTCAACTTACCTTATCATTTCAGATGCTTCAAGGACTCATGATCTAAACGAATTACGAACTTCATCAACATACTTCCCTATCGAAAATGGAACCACAACTTGTTTAGTGACTTTCACTTCACCACTATCATATAGGCATTGCAATCTATATGGTTTAGCATGCTTAACAGTACACAAATTAAGTTTACTAACAAGGGTGATACTACAAACATTAACAGAGCTTCTTACATTCTTTGGTTCTTGAATGAACAATTTTGACTTATCGAAGATTAACTAGCTTCATGACGTCATTCGACTTCATTCCAATAGTGTGCCTTGAGGCAGGTTTTCATTGTGTCATACTCCTATCAAATCTCTTTCGACTTTCCAGGATCAGATCTCAATTTTGATTGTGGGTTGCATGATCTCGCAATTACGAGGTTTACATCACTTTGTAATCCAAACACACCTTGATCCTGCCATCCTTCTTAGGAACTACAACTACATTATCCATCCATTAAGGATAATAGACAACATCTAGGAATCCTTATCCCACTATTTTTGTATTTCTACCTTCACCTCAAGTAACATATACATTTGCCCGGGTCTTCTGTTGGACCGACTTACTTTCTTCCACTAAAGGAATCTGTGTACCACTATGTCGGTGTCTAAACCAAGCATATCTAAATAAGTCCAGTCAAAGACATTCACATATTCATGTAACAGAAAGATTAGGCCATCTCTTTCCTCGACCATAATAAAGGGTACTAATCTTGGTTCTTTTCTTTTCTTGTTCAATACGCAAATGTATAACTTCTACCTCTTCACTAACGCGTTTACAGGTTTTCTCAGAATTTTCCACAAACCTAGTAAACTCTTTTATTCCTCTTCCCGGTTTTCATCACCCACAATGCAATTTCATTATCAAAGTTTGGCTAATTATTCTTAATGCAACGAGTTCATGAATTGATAGAACTTTCAAGGTTCTTGAAAGTGTAAGGTGTCTTGTGTAATTGTGTTATGTGCATAGAAGATAAAAGAAAATAAAGACACATTTTGGACACAAGAAAATACACGATCTCATTAAAGTAAAAAGGCTCATTTGACAAAGAAAATCTTGTGGCATTATAAGCCAAAATTGCCATTTACACTAAAAACAGTAAAACAACACAACACAACAAGACAACCAAAGAGAACAATTACTTTTTGATCACATAATAGGAGCAAACTCCATCATCCAATTCTGATATACCTCTCCCTTAACTAGATTCTTCACAAAGGCTTTTTGCAAGGACTTCAAGTCGATGGTGTTCATAGACAAACTGCGACAACATCTCATCTTTGCTTTTAACCTTCACTTCCTCATTTTGTTTTTTATCTTGACATTCCAAAGCACTAATATGGAGGGCTTCCATGCCGATCTAATCACTAGATACCCCGGAAAGGTCATTGAAAGTGGAGGGATGGTAAGACCTTCCTTTCCTAACTCCGTCCTTCAATCTTCGCCATCCTCGCTTCCCTTTTACGACTAGCAACCCACTTATAGTACTCTCTCTTAAACTTATAACCCGACCAAATCTATAGTCCACACATTTCAATTTCATCAAATTAACTCGTTTAGGCATCCTAGTTTTAGGATCATACTGGAAAGGAACCCCATGCTTATGTTTCATTCGACCACAATGGCTTTTTGGCATGGGATAGTTTTATCCAACCTTGGTTTGTGAATCATATGGGTCTAATTTGGGCAGCAAGTAAGATTGTCGGAGCTTGTATCAGGTCATATTTAAGTTATATTTAGAGTGTGGGTTTGGGCCACATGGAGTTCAAAGTTGGGCTAATTAAGAAGTTGGGATCTTTTCTTTCAAGGATCAACAAAATATTATGCTAAAATTGAAAGGAAAACTCGTTTATTATTGTCCCTATTATTTAGGAGAATATTTAGCAACAAAGAAGGAAGTTTCCTAGTCATGCAAGGAAACTAAAAGGGGTTGTTAGATCCGGATCCTAGACTTTGAAGGATTATTTAATGCTAAAGATTTGATTCCTCTAGTCGAGGAAAGAAAGTGATAGCTGCTACATGGAAAATTAATTTCTAAAATATTTTCCATGTTTTTAAGGGGAATCCTAGTCCAACAAGGAAAGAAGACTTGACAATTAAATTTCTATTCATACCGGATTTCCTAGCATCTAAAGGACTTTAAAAGTTGGCTAAGCAATTTCCAGAGTATCTAGGAAGTTGGATCTCGACCAAGAGTTATTTTGATGTGAACCTCTTAAACACGCGGTCAAGCAACCCACATGCATAGACACCAAATTTCCGGAAAGCCAAGTAAATCAGGTTTGATAAGAGTGTGACACAAAGATAACTTGTACCTAGGCACCAGCACTATTGAAAACGGAAACCCCCAACCAACAAATATTGATTCATGAACGAGATGTATAAGGATGACATCACAAACTGAATATTGCATTCTTTAGTTCTTGAACGAACTAAATTAGATTTATCGAAGATTAATTGGCTTCATGGTGTCATTCAACTTCATTCTAATATTGGTGGTGCCTTGGGGCAGGTTTTCATTGTCTCACATTCCTATCAGACCTATTTTTACTTTTCAGGAGCAGATTCCAATCTTAATTATGGATTGCATACCCACGAGATCCCTAGGTTTGCATCATAAGTAATTTGTATTTTCAATGTTTAGCTTATTAATTACAAACACGTGGATGGAAATTATAAAGTTATCGGTTATTAGATTTAACAATTTTTTATATAATTTTGATTTCATTTTTTAAAATAGATCAATAACTAACATCTAAAATCAAAGGAATTTTTTTTATAATTTTTATTTTGTTTTTGAAAGTATATTGATCAATAATTAACATAAAATCTAAAGAAAAAAAGTATTGCTCTTAAAGTTATCAATTAATCTTAGGATGCTATGCAACAATTAAATTTATTTGTTTCTCTTACTAATGAGCATGGATAGTAAATTTGTTATAGTTACATAACAAATTTGATACAATCCAGGAAAGGTCAAATTGATTTTGAAGTAAAATGTGCAACTGTCTAGTTTTACGGCAACAATTATAATTCTCAATCATACCATTGGATCGGGTTGAAAATTTACATGGAGTCTATTGCCATGTTGTTCTAACTTGGGTTAAAATTTAAGATCCATTGATGTTTGGAATTGCATCGCATATCTGGTCAACGGAGTCATGCGGTTTTGTTATTTACTTTCTTTTGACTTGTGGACTTCCTATTTGGTTAGGATTCTTTTCCTAAAAGGATGTGGCAGGTTATTTGGGAATCTCCTAGTTCTACAAAGATCTTTAATAGGCTGCAACTATAGTTCCAAGTGTGGCAAGGATTCATAAATGGTGAAAAAATCTGATTTTAGCATATTTAGGATAGTGATTTTTGAATTTTTATTATTTTCTTCTTAGTATTTTGGGTTATTATTACTTATTTGGGTCAATTGTAAGTGGGCTGCAACATAGTTTCCATGTGTGGTAAGGATTCATAAATGTTTCAGAATCCTTTTCTTACAATAATTCCTTGTTCATCCTAGCTACAAAAAGGAAAGAAGACATCGAATAAATTCTACCTTCGGACCAGATTTCCCAGTCTATTTGGAACTTCTTAATAGTGACAAATCTGATTCTAGCATATTTAAGATATTAATTTCGGATTTATTATTGTTATTATTATTTTCTTCTTAGTTTAGGAGTCCATTAGCATTTATTTTTAGTTTGGAGTCACTATAAATAAGGGCATAAGCGGACATGTAAGGCTAGACAATTCAAATTAATAAAACTTTTGTTTGCCGACTTTTGTGTGTGTGTGTGTGATAATCTCTCTTCCATGGTTCTCTAAAGAACCGAAAACGACTTATCAAAGAACAACTGTCTTAGGGGTCGTCATCCTTATACTTCTCGTTCGCAAATCAATATTCGTTGGGTGGGGATTTCCGTTTCTAATAGTGTTGGAGCCTAAGTACAAATTATCGTTGTGTCACACTCCTATCAAACCTGATTTGCTTGGCTTTCTAGGAATTGATGTCTTTGTGTGTGGGTTACGTGACCATGCTGATCACGAGGTTTGCATCATTCAAGTGTCTTCTTACTTTCTTTATCGTCATTAGCTTTCATTTTAGGTTCTCGATATCAAAAAATAAATGCAAAGAGAGTATTACAATAGGGATTATGTGTATTTTGACAAGGTATTATGGCAAAAAAAAAGGAGGATTCAAAAGTAGAGGTGGTATCAAAGGGAGGGAAATAAAGAAATGTGTTCTCAAAAAAGAAACCAAGATCTATCCCAGATTCTAGGGGAGATGAGTAAGAGCTTGATATATTAACGGCATTAGTTAATGCCCAAAGAAGCTTCGTAAAGAGAGGAACAAAAACGCAACAATGATTATAGACAAAAGAGAAGGGCGCTACCTTCATCCAAAGTTGTTGGCAATAAAAAGGAACCTTCAAAACGAGGCTACACCTTTGTTTCTTATCCCTATTAATGATTCGAGGACTATTCATCTTAAAGAGAGGGGGAAATGATACTAACCAGTAACGAAAAGCAATCACATTCAGATTCTGACGAAAATGCGCAACCATCTAGTTTAACGTCAATAGTCATAATTCTTAATCCGATTGTTGGATGGGGTTGAAATTGTACATGTTGTCTCCCACATGTTTTCCTACCTTAAGTTAAAATTATAGTCAATCAAAAGCTCTGGGAAGGCACGAAATAGTGAGTACCTAGAGTTTATTATTTACTTTTTCGACTTGTGGACTTCCGTAGCTGGTTAAGATTCTTTTTTTACAAGGATGTAACACC